>LKNJ01001121.1:0-106260 GCA_002120245.1 Maccullochella peelii
TAAAAAAAAATTTAATAATAAAAATTAAAAAAGCCAATATGAAAATAGGAATCAGAGCATTATTGTCTAATTTTTTTTTCTGTTTTTCCACTACAGAGAGCAGACTTGGCAGTTGCTCCTCTCACCATCACCTACATGCGTGAAAAGGTCATCGACTTCTCCAAGCCCTTCATGAGCATGGGCATCAGCATCCTCTATCGCAAACCCAATGCCACCAACAACGGCTTCTTCTCCTTCCTGAACCCCATGACTCCTGACATCTGGGTTTACATCCTCTTGGCCTACCTGGGTGTTAGCTGTGTCCTCTTTGTCATTGCCAGGTAAGTCCACAAGTTACATGCTATTTGTCCTATCAGTCCACATTTTCCATGAGGTCTTTCAATAGACAGTGATTTACTCTGCTATCATTGCAGGCTGAGAGTCGAGTACACCAGCCAGTTTCTCATACTGTGTTAGCTGCTGGGTAGTGATCAAGGCAGTTATGTCTGCATGGGCTCTCTACAGCCGAGCAGTGGGAGGAGGAATAGTCCCATTCAGGGTGCAATTTCTTGTTTCCTGTGTGATGTCTTTGGGATTGGCAATGCAGCTTTAAACGATGCATCTTAAAACGATCGTTTAAAAAGAAAAGAAATACTTGCTGAAGCAAAAAATGATAACTTCTCTAATTATCATATTTTTCAGTACAAAGAGAAATATACACACCTGAGATGGAATTTCATCAGGAGGATGATATTTATAGTTGATCATCAGCATTTACATAGAAAAATGAAATTCCTGGCAGTAATAAGTCATAAAATTATTATGGATGGAGATTATCGGTTTGATTGGCTGAAAAGTATCTCACTTGTAAATTATTTTTTGGGTCATGAATATGATGAATATCCTGTTAGTATCATTGTCAGTATTTCCTGCTGCTTCTCATGCAAAGTGGTGCTACAGGAAGTTCTAGAAAAGCAGCCACTGAAAGGAGTTCTGGGGCTTGAGAGCAAACAGCTGCACTCCTCTATCCTCATTCGTTGTTGTGAGACCAAACTGATTCTGGAGTGGCTTCACATAAGTACAAAATCATCTTAAATTGTTGCATCAGTTTTTTGGAGGCCGGCCTAGCTAGCTGAAAAGCTGCATCCCTAAAAGTGCATCATGTGAGCATAAAACAGACCGTGGTGAACAATAAGAGGGCTACTTCAAGTGTCAAGGCACTACCAACAATATTAGGCAGAAAACACTTTGGCTTTCAAAAGCCCTGCTGCAATAATATACAATAATTATGTTGCAAGGTACTTTGTATGTATTTGTCCATAGTAAAGTATATGTAAAATATACTGTAATGCTTATGTGTTTGTAAAAAAACTGCTACCCTTTATTTATATATATCAGGCTATACCTTAAAACTAAGGATGACGTAAGGAGAGAATATATTTTGCCTCTCATTCACTGCATAACTAAAAACCTGGAGAAATATGTCTGAAAAAATACGGAGATAAAAATAAGCTGCTGAGCACCGATTATTAGATTTCTGTAACGTGTTGTGATGTGGATAAGCATTTACACTCCACTAAATGTGTAACGATGGAGGTTTCCCTGTTTGTATACACATCATCTCACAAGGTAGCACAGGGACCTGGTATAAGTTTTCATGGAGTTCAGATTTCTATCTAGGCCTGTATAGGCACAACTGAGAAAATATGTTTCAATATTCTCAGTACAGTTTGCAATTTGGAATATGTGTCTAACAAAAACTGTAATAATGTAGAGAGATTTAAAAATCAGTTATAATGATCGTTTACAATGAGCTGTAAACACAAAAGGGCAAATGTGGGTTAAAAGTGTAGCTCTTCAAATAGCTTCAACACATTAAAAACAGTTTGTGGATCCAAAAAGATTGCCAATATGTCTATCTATAGCTAGTTAAAGCCTCTGTAATACATTTTAAATAACTTAAATGACAACACTTTGTGTTTCTATAATGTATTTGTGATTACATTTATTTTTACCCAATGGTCCAACATTTCAGTGTCTTTGGGTAAACTTCTCTGTGGTATTAAAATCTTGCCACTGAACATACACCATGGATGCACAATAGCTGCATATGAAGTACTTAAACATCAGATGATAGTACATGTATCATCATAGGGCTGATGTAGGTGCAAATTCAATGTAATATTTCGCTTTATTTGGACGCCAAGCTGTTTCCAGATCACCTCCCCTATGTGTAGGCTGTACTCTTGGTCGACAGCTAATGCTGTTGTTTAGCAGGCAGTTTTGTATAGGGTTGTTCAGCACGCAGTCTGAACCAAGATTATAGCTTTTATTGCCAGCACAACCTTTTTAGAAATTAGCAGAGAACCAGGGGAATTGATTCAGCACTGGTACATTGTCTGTGTAGAAACTACACCAAAGTAGTGAAAAAAGACATTGCTTTCTTCTTCATTTGTGGCCTGTTTAAGTCCAGTTCGTGTGTAGTTTGGATGTGCATAAAGCCTCTTCTATTTTCCATACCTCTTCACTATCACATATTATTTGACCATGGCTTTCGATTTAAAATTAAAGTTAAAAAATGCGACTCAAGTAATTAACTGAAATGGTAGGGAGTACCACATTTGTACAACAGCTGCCCAAGGCCTCTCTGATGTCTGCAAATGTAGGGCACATGAGTTGGGAATGATAAGAGAAACACTGTGAGATGAAAACGCTAGTGAGTATATTTGTCATTTTAATGCACACGAAACAAAAGCTAGGCAAGCCATGTTGTCCCCCTCTTATTGTCTGTAAGTTCATCAGATTGCTAAACTAAGATGAGAAATACTTGGCTGGAAAAGACTTCATTATAGAGCTGTTTCATGATTAACCATCAGTCCTGTTTAAATGTCTGATTAAAATAGACTGCTGACATATTAGAAAATATTTCTGCATCATGTAATTAGATTGAAGTGTATCTATCTCTTGAACAATTGCACTGAATTAAATCTGTATAGATTACTCTCACTATGGTCCTTCAGAACTAAACATATGCACTCAAGGATTCACCATTGTGGGTTTCAGTGTTGTAGACCATTTTAGTTATCTGGCTTTTGAAGAAAAAGGCTTTTTTCTGTCATTAGCACTTTCTACTATATCTCATCAAAGTAACAGATGCCATTTCGTGGAGATACTATCTGGAGTCTAAGGGATCCAATTCTACTTAGCAGAACACCCAGAATAAAAAGCCAGAAAAGATTTTTCACATTACATAAATACATTTTAAAAAGGGTAAAGTAGTGACATTTAGCATGTTTTATCTCAGCATCTGCCTCTGAAAATGACTTGCAATAAAGGTGTGCAGCATTTTCAGCAGGTGTCACACTAAATGGCAGAGATATGGAAAGATGCATGTTTTATGGTTTCATATGACTTTAAGAGGAATCTTCAAATCTCACATTTTCAAATATGACATTTTATACCCTCTGAAAAATTATATTTTTATGCCTCATTGGTCACCTTTAAGCACAAAGCATATAAGAAATAGTTGAGGGGATATCTGAAGGTAAGGCTAAACCATTTGATAACAGATTGATAATGTTTTTACACACCAGTAAGACTACTGCTGATAAACAACTTAAAAATATATGGGTGATCACATTGTTTCCTACATGTTATGTAAAGTTACATTAAAGCTGCACTAGTCAGTGTTTTTACGTCAACAATGAATCAAAGGACTATGTTTAATTTGAAAGCTGTTGCTCATAGTGATGAACCCACAAAAATCACTCAACTCTGCACTTCCCCTCAGCTATCCAGAGCTTTTTAATGTCTTTCAGCTCATTGTTTTGGTTTGATGGCCCGCAGCTTTAAGGTTTTGATTCTCTCTCACTGCTCTCATCAACCTTGTTTCCAGCAGCTGTTTTCAATGAAAAAGCTCTGATAAACCGACTGTACACTGAATGTCCAGCACCGATAATATTTGCGACTAACTGGTGAACATAGTGTAGCATGGTGCATGTAGCCACTAAAGAGACATTTTTCTTACCGAACATGTTTGCCACAACAACTTTAGAAGGCTTGTCAAGGTTGTGTTTACAGATTGTTCTGCTGAACTCAGGTTGCCAAAAAATCTGTTAATTTTGCTTTAACCACTGTTTTGTAGAGCTGCTGCTCTAGTGCAGTCATCAATAGTTTTGTAACTCCAAACCAAAGGCAGAACTCTAAAATAGCTGTAACTCTCAGAATAGCTCTCAAGGTAATATGAGGAAGGAATGGTGTTCAAGAAGTATAAAGAAGATATCATTCTTGCATTTTCTCAGATCTCATAACCGATTCAACTTCCTGTCTCGTTCCCAGGTTCAGCCCATATGAATGGTACGATGCCCATCCTTGTAACCCCGGATCAGATGTGGTGGAGAACAACTTCACTCTCCTCAACAGCTTCTGGTTTGGAGTCGGTTCCTTAATGCAACAAGGTATGGCGGCGCACACATCCTCTTCCCTGTCAAAAACAATACTGTCACACCTCCCCCCTTTTCCTGTGCACTGCTAGCTCCCACTTTCTGCCTCTTTAACTGACAAGCTCCATGATTTCCATTCCGTGACTGTTTCATAAGACATTTACCTGTCAAGAACAACCTCAGAGCTCAGTCTTACATGACAAAGGAAGGCTGTTGTCACCTACCTGCTGTTTAAAAAGGTAAGAGTACGTGCCAGGCACTTGTCAGAGATTGTCAGCTAAGGATGGAAAACATTGCTGCATTTATTTCCCCATAACACAGTCGCTGGCCCTGCTGAAGAGTTTTCTGAGTGTTGGGACGAAAAGGGTAAGTTCAGGAACATGTCTGACAAATGCCAGCTGTCAACCATGCTAGAACTGGTTGGTGTGATGTTTTCAGCGCTGTACGACTTGCACTGAGAGTGACCCGCTGTAGAGAATCCATATGTCTCATGTCTAGCTGTCCAACAAGTAGCCTACCAATTAAATGTCACTGCAATCTTGTTTGATGCTAATGTTTAATTTTGAAACCAGTCAGAATAAAAGAAGCCCTTTCTTCCTCCAGCACAAGAACCCAACACGTATTACTAAACCTCCCACTGCAGATTTAATTCAACCTTTTGACTTAAAAACCAAAGGGATACAAATAGGTTTTCACTTGCTAGGTGTCCCTTAAAGGGATAGGTAAGCAAATGAAGGCCCAGAAATAGCATAATGAAGTGAACTGAGAAAAAAGACCCAAGTAATAAAATGTTTAACCTCAATGTAACAAGACAAATCAAGGAGGCTTAGTGAGACTCGGCAGTGGATCTTTGCCCGTAAGAATAGCAAACACATTCAGCAATTCATTAAGCACAGAAGCTCGGCAGCACTCTTGTGAAACTGCATAGTAGCTCTGCCAATTTGCCAGTGCAGGCAGAGGGCTATGAGTGTAGCACCAGAATGCCGGGGAAGGAGAGGAAAGAGAGAATCAAAACAAAATGAGCTAGTTAGTAGCCCATATTATTAAACTAAACAGGGGAGAATTTCCCAATATAATTCGTATCGTGGCTCACAGTGTTGTCTGTCAATGCCTGAACTTCATTGTTTTTCATATTTACAGTAGTTAACTGAAGCTGCTGCTGCTAATCAGTTTTTATTCACAGTTATCTGAAGAGAATTTTGAACATGTGATGCATAATTTCTTTATGTTGCATAACTGTTTCTACAAGATTTGTATAAATAATTTGTCTTAGTTTAAAATTGACAGACTGATTCTGGCTTTCTGTGACACTCATTTGTGCTACAGTACCTTGTAACACATGCACGGTGGTATCTGCAGCAAGGTATATTTTGTCTGTGTCACATAATCAGACATCCCCTGCTTGTCTGCCAAACACGGTGACAGCAGCTGAGACAGAAGCCATTTCCTTGACATGTTTAAAATGCAAATGGACGTGTTTGAGGGGATCCAAAAAAAATCTACCAGCTTGTCTGTGGGAGGGTGGTGTCATAGACAACACAAAGAACACAAAATATGAGGAGGTGCAAAAGCAAACGCTTTGTGCACTTCAAATGCGTTCCTGGGGGTCTCAGTAGGCTTTTGCTCACAACAAACATATGTGTGATCATTTCCCGTAAATTGGTTTCCCCATACAAAATAATTTTTGAAAGTATATTTGATTTATGAGTTAACTTATTCCCAATTCTCTCATTCTGACTGACATTATTCCTTGATTTTCTAAAACATATTTCTACTCTAAATATTGTATTCATTATTTGGTTCTTTATGCAAGAACTAATCTGTGGTGGCATTTCGTCTGTGGTTAAGAAACTGGAGCTGTGACATTGCCCCTTCTTGAGATTCAGATCAAGATTTACTGACAATGGAATAAACAAGTGTCATTATTTAAAAGCAATTATAAACTAGTAAAAGCCCCAAGCTCTGAAAGGGAGTTTTTGTGCGATGACTCCACAGAGAGAATGCTAAGTGCAGGTAATCATTCTCATGGGAAAGCCTAGTTCTCTCATGTTAAGGTGAGGCATTGCTAGTGGGAAGAAAAACTCCATAAAACCAGAGCATCATGTTTAGTACTATGGACTACTGAATCCACAGAGAACAGCTTTTTTCCCCCAAACTGACATTTCAAAAAGCATCATTAGATACAAAACATTAATTTATTCAAAGGAGAATAGCAGTGTCAGAATGACTTCTTTATGATCTCCTCTTAAGAAATATGTGCTATAGTGTTAGTAGAGGCTATAGAAATAGTGCATCTATTATACTTTCACATTAACTCCCCTTTTGTATATAGTATTCACAGATGTTGCAAGAAAGAGCTCACACACTAAGAAATTAATAGACGAATTGTTTTAACCTCAGTCAACAAAAGTCTAAAATCACTAACAGATCCCCTGTGTGCTGGTTAACTTAGAATATTTATAAATTACAGAGAAACTGTAAATATAGAATAGAAACAGAAAGCCGCATAACGCCATCTTCACCTTGGATGATAAAACAAATCCATACAGAGATAAAAATGCAACAGCACAGTTTTTCTAAGACCTCAACTAAAAGAGTCTTCAAAATTCAAGTCTACTTTTTAATATTATTAACAAATAAGCTCCCAAAAGCCCCTTTTGAAGCCAGGAAGTGGACCTTGAGGCATGATTGATTTTGTCACAGCGTTTTTAAAAATTGTATAAATTATGCTAAACAAATGTCACCAATATTTCAACAGTTTATATACATTTAAATGTGCCATCAGTAAAATATGTCATTTTCTTATAACAATATAACAGTGAAATCTACGCAACATAACCAAATGAGGTTTTGCACTACCTCAACTATGAGTAAAAGATAAAAGGCAGCACAGCTCATATTTAAAATTTAATTTGCATTTTATGCTCCTGTTTAAACTGACAAATGGACAATAAGACAAGGCACAATGGTTGTTTGGTACTGCTAGATGTTAATAAAATGTTGCGATGAGCTAATGTTTGCTAGGCTGCATTAACTTAACGTTATGTAGCTAACATTGGCTCATTTTCCATGTCCAACAAATATAATGTTCTAAGTTATACTTGTAAAAAATGTATAACTTCCTTAAAACAAAATATCTCTGCATTTAAGGAAATATGCTTATTCACTTTCATTCCAAGAGTTAGATGAGAAGAGTATGGAGCTAGAGCCAGGCAATTAGCCTAGCCACAGTTAGCCTGGCTCTCTCTGTGAGATAGTAAAGTATTGCTGTTTACTCATTTAAAGCTCCTTTTGCAGGTATTTTGTTCATCTAACAGTCAATTCAAATAATATGGCATAAAAAGGCTATATTTGTTTTGGATTACAAGTAAATTCCTCAACCTGGTCACAAAATTAAAAATGCCTAGGCTATTTTTTTACAACACAAATCTCACATTGATATTTGTACTTCAATGTTATTTAGTCTCTAGTCTTAGGTAGCTATTTATAGTATTCATGTGAATGAGCAGTGCAGCAGTCAGTGAGATAGATATGATGTTTTGGTTACTGAAATAGTGTCAGTATCATCTTCCCTGAAAGAACATTTATATTTCCTTGGTTTACAAGACACGAGTCCTTCCTCAAGGAAATGTATGGCATATTGACACCGTTTTATTTCCCTGGCACCATATGACTGATCTGCTTTTTGTATTTATTAGAGTGTTCTGATGCAGCGCCATATATGGTTCCCTGCTGACAACAGTGCTTTATAGTGTGGGATTCAATTGAGTTATCCGTTGCTTCACTTCATTTTTAGTGCAACCAGAGAATGCATCTGGATCTTCCCTCTCTGAAGTCATAGTGAATTAAGGGATGCTATTGTCTTCCCTTGTTTGTAACCACGTAGAGTCTTTGTCAAACCACAAAGGACAAATCCAATCAAATTTGGTAGAAGAGGTTAAAGAGCTGACCACTCTGCCCCCCTTCTGTGGGCTTGTTACTCTTTAGAATTGCCCTCATAAATCTTCACAGTAAAGTAACAGAGTGCTCAAAGCACAAGGGTATTTTAAAGGTTGTCAGAGATGAGATATAAAGTAACTTTAACACCAGTCAGTGAGCCGTTGTAAACATAGTATTACTCAGCAGAGGACCACTCAAAGTCAAGGCTGATGCAGAGGTGTACTGTCAGTCTGGCTAGCTACTATATCTTGATTTTTCCTTTTCTATTTTTCATACAGTGATAATTTGTTTGTAAAATACATGTGTGTACATCCAGTAAACCTGATGAGCTATTAAATTACATAATAGGAGCATGGTTGGAATTATAGTTGTGTGAATTATATGTGATATGTTAAAAAAAAAAAAAAAACATCCTTAGCATTACTTGATTAACAGATTTACTCTGACATCTCACATCTTACATTGATGCTGTTTTCACAGATCTACTTGTATGCCAAATGGTTCACCAAAACTCATTTCAAATGAAATATTCAGTAATAGACTAGGATCAACTGCAAATGCTATTAATCCTCACTAGATAAATCTAAATTGGTAACTTAATGACGGCAGTGCTTTAGCAGTAGAACACTATTAAGTGTGATTACAGTGGTGAACAGTTGCCTAATTGCAGAGTATGAATCAGGCTCTTGTTGTACAGGAAAGCTTTCCTCCATTTTATTGTGATAATGATAAATGCAGCAAATGCTGGACTTAAAACTACAGCATACTAGAAATAATGAAATTAGGTGTGGGTATATTTTTTATATTCCCTCATTAAAAGCTTTTGATACATATTATATTTTCAATTAAAACACATTTTGTTTTTGATGTAAGTTAGAACTCAAAGCAACATGAAATGATAGTGAATCTGAAACAAACGTATAGAGTCTGATAGAGTACACATTGAAAGTTATTGCTGTCAGCTTTTAAGGCTTCCATGAACTGAGAAATGCTTTTATACCTAATGTAGAAGCCTGAGGAACAGTTTACTGGTCTGATCTGTCTATTCTGAATTCTTAGCTTAGAGTTCGGCTAAACTGCCAAACTGGCTTAGTTTTCCGTTTCCTCACTGACAGTACCTTGCTCAACACCAGTGGCACTGCCAAAAACATTGCAGGCTAATTACCAGAAACGCAAGCAATCATGTTTCTGCATTTGTTTAGTTCAGTTACAGTGTTGGCAGGTACAATTTTATCTAGTTAACTGCTTAATATTCTCTCACTTTGTGTTGCGTACAGGCTCAGAACTGATGCCCAAAGCCCTGTCGACCAGGATAATCGGTGGGATCTGGTGGTTCTTCACGCTCATCATCATATCATCCTATACAGCTAATTTAGCAGCTTTTCTCACTGTGGAGAGAATGGACTCGCCTGTGGACTCAGCCGATGATATCTCTAAGCAGACCAAGATTGAGTATGGTGTGGTCAAAGATGGCGCAACCATGTCTTTCTTCAAGGTATAGTACAAACAATAAAGAGTAGTTATGATTGGGTCAAGCTATTTTATCATTATGAAGTTTCATATTTAAAAGAAATATAAGTTAGATCAATTACTGAAGGTACGCAGTTATAGAATAAAACCATAATATAGTCACTGAAATTTATTTCATCGTGTATTTTACAGAGTGCAAACATACTCTAGCTGAAGAATGTCAAGTACAAACATGTACAGTACTAATGTTGTAAAATTGATGTGTTAAGAAATGAGACAAGGTAAAAACTTTTTTATATATAGTAGATATATACAGTATACATATATATATATTTTTTTTATTTTTTTTTCTCAGTTAGGTCTCAATTCCCACAGCAAAGGCAAATACTCCAGCTTCTTCGCTTCTCTACAGTGTTTGATGTGTTCCTCCATAATGATTTTTTTATTCCGAAGTTTCAGCGTTTGCCTGCAGGGTCTTTGACTTTATTTTATTATTTTGAGCTTTGCTTTAGATGCTGCTGCTGTGGTGCTGAATAACACATGTAACAGGGTTACAGTTTCTCAGAGTAAGAAAATGAAAACACTGCACATTTCTATTGAAGACAGTTCATAAGTTTATGACATTCAATAGCAAGAAAGCAGCAAATGGATCCTTCCAGGGCATCTGTCTGCCCCAGTTTTTATGCCCCCCAAAATTGGTAGGTCAGCTCATAAACATTGTGTGCCTCATTGTTGCATCTGCTGAATGGTGTGGATCCCCCAGCTTTGATTAAGTAATTAGGTTCAGAGTTTTTGCTGATATCATGTATGTAAAGTTTATCATGTTTATTTTTTTTAAAAAGTATTAAGAAAGTTACTATTCACAGTACTGTAAGATTGCTTACTTTTTGCATTGCATCCCATGAATATGAAATGTCCTGTAATGATAAATGGTGCGCTGCATCCAACTCAACTCATTGACATTTTGAAGAGAAATCAACCTTCAGTTCCTCTAAACAGCTATGTAAAAGAAAGTTATTTTAGATCATTCTGTGTACTTTGATAAATCACAGTTGTGATTGTAGCGTCATAAATAGGAGACACAGGTGTGTAATTACCTCATCAGAGTTGCATGGCTCAAGTGCCCTCTGCTGCCTCTTGCTCTTACAGAAAGGCCTAATGATGTCGACTCAATGAGGCAGAGAAGCATGATAAATACTGAGGAGACCGGGGAGTAGGTAAAGGCTTTGCAGATGTACCATGTAACTGGATGCATTTAGTCCTAGACGTATGTTACAGTGACACACTAAACTGTCTCTCGAATCAACTCAAATGTAGGTATGAGATGTAGCTTGAGAAAAGTAGCCACCAGATAGCAGATGGTTAGTTATGAGCCAGGTGTGCTTCTGTGGCAACATCCACTGGTGACACATCTTTGCTTTATGAATTTGTTTGCGATTTCTGATGTGATTCACTACTTCCATGAGACATTGGATTGGTGTAGAAATTTCTCCTTGGATTGTCACTTCTCCCAGTTCAAAAACCACTATGCTGTAGTTGTCCCCACCTATACACCTCTAAATATGCATCCTGGACCTAAACACTAGACTAGACTAAAATAATATAATTCTAAACATCTACTAAATACATGAATTCATTCGCCAGCAAGCAAATGTTTTAGTCATGGCTGACCAGGTACTCTGATAGCTTACAAGAAGACTTTATCTAAATACTGTACTGGTTGGGGGCGACCCGGTAGCTCACCTGGTAGAGTGTGTACCATATACTAAGTCCTTACCGCAGCGTCCTGGGTCCTTTGCTGCATGTCAAACCCTCTCTCTCCCTCCTTTCCTGTCTCTCTTCAGCTGTCACTATTCTATTAAGGCAAAAATGCCCCAAAAACATATCTTAAAAACAAAACAACAACAACAAAAAAAAATGTACAAGTCGATATGTCAGTGGCATTATTATACTGTTGAAATACACACATTGTGTTAGAAACATAATCAGAGGTTTGCAGCCACTGTTGGCCAGGAGGTTGTCACATCACCTGAAAGCCCTCTCATGAGGAGCTGTTGTTTTGTTAAATTGCACATTGTATCGAGAGCACTGAAGGGCACACATAAGCAAGTCAGCTACTTCCAAGTAAAGTAGTTTTCACCTACTGTTAAAAGGTTAAAGGAAATTACTGGATGTGGTTAAATGCCATTTTGCACTCTTAGCAGAGACAAAGGATCAATAGGGAAGCATTCTTTATCATGGGACCTTTTTGAATTACACATTGCTGTAATGTAAACCTCAGCTGTTGCCATATGGTGTATATTCCTTTCTGACCTCACCTACTCATCTGGGAGGTGAAAAAGAAATCACTAAATCTAGTGACAAAGATGCCAACTTGGCAACACTTGCTATACATCCTAATTGGTACTTTTAATATCAGACTATCATATCATTTTAAGCAACCAGGAATGTGCGTTTACTGTAGTTACACATAATGGAGGGCTTCTTATAATAGCATCTTTCACAATTTGAAATGGCCTATAGTCTTTAGACAGTAATTATCTAGGATTAGACATGGCATAAACGTGACCTCATATAAAATTGCATGAAATACCACATAGCCTGATGCAAGACTAATGGAGAGGCATTCTATTATTGCTGCTTCGGTAGCACTTATGAGAATAGATGTGCGCAAAGCTTCAATTTACTGTCCTCTAATCCTGTGACAATGGATATCTGTAGGGGTAATCATATAAATCTATCTGGTCAATGGCTAAAGAATCTGTATTTTTAAATGCTGTAAATGAACAAATACTATATGTGTCATGTTTGACATTTTTTATTCTAGCATTTAAAAAATCCCCATGGGTGTAAAGTTATTCTGCCATTCATCAGGGCTGCAGAGGGACTAGCAAGATTCCATGGTTAGTGGTAAATTTAGCTTTAACACCTTGGGCTATAATGTTTTGAAAGTAATTTTGTTCAAGCTCAAGCTTTTCTTTAGTGGTAAAATCATTGTATATTTTTCCAACTATTTTTTCCTCACCTGCAGTCAGGGAGATTGTTCAAAATGAAGTTCAAGGGCACGTTTTTTTAAACAGGCTCTTTCCATCCCTTACAGAGATCTAAGGTTTCTACTTTTGAGAAGATGTGGGCCTTTATGAGCAGCAAGCCAAGCACAGCACTTGTGAAGTCTATTGAGGATGGGATTCAGAGGGTGCTGAAGTCTGACTATGCCCTCATTATGGAGTCCACAACTATTGATTACATCACAAGGAGGAACTGTAACCTGACACAGGTGGGAGGGCTCATCGACAGTAAAGGCTATGGCATCGGCACTCCCCTCGGTAAGACCTGTGAATGACCAGAGAATACATTTGAGGCTAGCAAGTATTAAAGAATTCAAGCCCTTTTTATAAGTTTGCCTTTTGAAGGATGAGGGTGAGGGATTGCTTTTTAGACAACACAGCAGCATAAGATGTGTTTTTTAGCTACTAGTCAGACAGTATGCCACAACGTGTTTATGAACCTTATTATCACAGAATCCAGCTGGTGTTTCTTCCAAAGTAAAACGGGCCTTATGTTGCTTCCAGGCTCCCCATACAGGGACAAAATCACCATAGCAATCCTAAGCATCTTGGAGGATGGGCGCCTACACATGCTGAAGGAGAAGTGGTGGAGTGGGAGCAGCTGCTTGGATGAAGAGCGTCGCGAGACAGGCCCCATGGGTATCCAGAACCTGGGTGGTATATTCATTGTGCTGGCATCTGGCCTAGTGCTGTCTGTTTTTGTGGCAATTGCCGAATTCGTCTACAAGCTGAGGAAGACTGCAGAACGTGAGCAGGTATATATCCCCATAAATCACATTTTCTTAATTTGATTTTTATTCTGTGGTTTGGATGGATATAATATTAATCTAACTTAATTTAATTACACTCCACTAGGGTTTCAGTTCATTTCACCCCTGATTTTAGCAAAGAAGTTGCTAACCATGCCTATTTTGTTATGATACTTATTCCGCATAGCCTCTAAACCAAAGCTGTGCTCCATTCATGGCTTTTAGTTCAAACATGTTATAAAAGGATTTGCATGCCTTTGGCTAATCCCTAGGAGTACTTGGCCATAACACCACAACATTTACTTATTTTAACAGGCATATTTGCAAATTGGAGCATAGAGAATTAATCCATTATTAGTCATTGGATATTGGAGACCCTTACTGTTGTTAATCACTAATTTGAGTCATGCTAAGTGAGTAGTTGCATGCATGCTCAGGCACCATACTTGTTCACTCTTTGTGACGCAGCAGCAATAATGAACCGTGTGCAGGCTACGTGTGGCGGTGCAATTTAACAGCCACGGACACATGTGCACACATACACACACCAGCAGTAACACAGCATGAATGTTATGTTGTAATGCATTTTGTGCTCTGTAGACTGTCGACACTCTCTGCTGTCAGAACAATTTAAAGCTAAGGCATTTACCCCCCATCCCTTTCCCCTCTTCTCCTTCTTGCTCCCCTCCCCACATCCCCATTTTTGCCCAGAGGTCTTTGTGCAGTGCCATGGTGGACGAGATCAGACTGTCGTTCACCTGCGAGAGGCGGGTGAAACACAGGCCTCAGCCTCCAGTCATGGTGAAGACGGATGCAGTGATCAACATGCACGCCTACAACGACCGACGACTCCCAGGAAAGGACAACATGAGCTGCAGCACTGGGATGACTCCCGTGTTCCCGTGACAATGTGTTCCCCCCAGGGCAAGAACCTCCTGAGCAACGTGTCAGGGGTGGTGCCAGAGACTAGAGACAATGGCATAGACGGAATCACCAGATTCACCATTAACCACAGTGACATGGGGACACTAACAAAACATGGGCAACTCAAAATGGCAGCATCAGCCACACAGGTATGACAACATTCATCACTGTATTCCAAACCACAAGAGGTAAAAGAAATAGTTAAGGGAGGTTCAGTCTCAAGTCTCATGTTTACGTGCGCAACACAAAAACACAAGAAAATACACGTCATTCAAGGAATCCTCAATCAGTGAAAAGAGAGAATTTTATTTGAAAATAAGGACCGAAGCAAGAAGAAAGGCTTTGTTAAGAATGGCAATAAATGACATATACATGGAGGAGAAGGAAGAGCAGTTTTCATCGGAGATCAGTTTTGCCACACATTCAAATTATGATATCAAGTTCTTACCTTTATCCTGTTGATTTACACAAACTCTTGAATGGCCTTTGACAGCGGAAAATAATGTTACCTCAAACACGTTGTTCAGGCTTGAATGGTTATCTTTGAGTCAAGATCTTTTCTTTCAGTATCTGCAGTATTGTTATTGGTGGGAACCCACAGCGGGATACAACTGTTCAGTAAATATATGTTTGAAGTTGTCGTGTGAAATTAACTATATTGTAACACAGAAGCAATTGATCAATGATGCAAAGCAAAGCTGGAGTGGGGAGACATATTTGTTATGAGATTCCACTATGGACCATTGGATCTTTTTGTTATGGGATTAGATTTATTTGAGCAGAAGTACATTTTACGTAAAAATCATTTTGTACATGATTGAATTTTAATGAGTTAAATTGCCAAAGATCTGACCATTCAACAGAACTATATACAGTACAGTATGGGCCAGTTCCTCCTCACTTAGCTTTTTAGAGAGCACTTATTTTGTGTTCAATGCAAAGTAAATTGGAGTTGTTTAAATTGGACTATTAAGGGATCTTGCTATAACAGTTTTTCCAACCATGCAGGTTAATATGTATCCAACGTTAATTGTATTTGGCACAGTGCTGATATTGCATTTGCTGGTTTTGCAAACCACCTCACCTCAAAATATTGTTATCAATACTGTAATGTAAAACAATCATTGCATAAGCATACGGCAAAACAGATGAATTCCCTGATAAAATGTATTTCTTAAAACATGACCTTGGTCCTGTGTAAATTCCAAAAGGATAATCATGGAAATATTGAGCAATTATATGAACACAATTTCAAAAGTTTGTGCTCACCTTTGATGAAATGGTAGCATGTCTGTAATTTTCAAAACCGTTATGTACAGACTGGGTTGAAAGGCATTGGATCAACTATTAGTTTAATAAAGAATTGTAAGTCACAGAGACAAAAGGTGAGAGACTGTGACCTTAAAACTTAAGTGCATTTTTTCAGTGCATTTAATTGTGACGTATCCATCGAACTACGTGCTTGACTTTGTCCATGTGTGGCTACAGGACCACTGAATGTCGCAAGTAGGCTAATTCTAAACACATTTTTGAGCAGTTACTTCATTTTTCAGGTGTGATCTCGAGGCTTTTTGGCAGTTAACTGATTGTTTTGCATTATGAGCATTACGAAAACTAGGCATGGGTTTGGTTTTAAATGTGAAAAGATGTTGAAGGTTATCTCAGACTTGAAAGTCAAAAGCTTTTTCTGTTTAATTACCTGATGTGGACAGAGTAAATCCATACTTCTAGTGTGTGAACATGCTGAAAGATAATGTGTGTGTCCATGTTGACTTTAATGCCTATTGAGTAAGTGTACATCTTCAGCAAGTGTTATGCCGTAGGAAGATCCGAGGAGTCTGTGAGCTTCTGTGAGCTCACCTGGGAGCTGAATGAACAGCAAACCTCTGTGAGGTTTATGTTGAAGATACATCGAGACAAAAAAAAAAAAACACGTAACTATCTATGATTCAAGGAAACTCCAATCTGTAAAACTTAGCATTGGTTTGGTAGAGATTCGCTGTATAATTGTTTATCGATTCCCTTCTGCAAAATAGAGTATGTAGATAAGATCAGCAGGAGAAAATGTATTTTGCTAAATTTATACTGTTATAAATGAATTCTGTTCACAGTCAAATATGTTAGAGATGCTATTTATTTCATTAGAGAGGTCACTTTAACCTACTTCCTCACTTTACACCAGTTCCATGGTCCCAAACCTTGTTTATTTATTTAATGGAAATGCATTATATTATGGTATATTGGATTACTATCATCCAGATGGGAAAATGTATGTAAATCTTCTTTTATGATGGCTAATATATTTCTACAAGGTGAACATGAAATGGAAATGTTGAGCTTCCCCAAGAATTTAGGGGACACTCCCTTAGAATAAGGAAAGTAGAGTTTATCTTATGTAACTGGACCTTTACTACTCTCGATTAGGACCTGGTCTAAAGTATGGCCGCGGCTGACATGGTTATACTATATTACTGTTACCCTCATGTGTACTGTAGCTTTCCATGCAGGTGATTCAAAGACTCAAGTTTGCTTGTATTTCACCTCTGTAAAATGTGAAAATAATTGAAAATGTTATCATAATCAAAATTTGTTGGAATTACAACAGGGTTTCTGATTTGGCTGATTCAGTCAGTTTGGTTACTGAATATATACATCTTTTTTTATAAATTAATGTGAATAATAATGTCATTTTACACAAAATTGTATGAAATGTGAGAGAAAAGTAATGCAAAATGTAAGCTACATAACCTGTGTTCCATTAGCAGTGTGTGATATGAGTTTTGATTTTCCAGCAGTCACAACGGTATGCTTTTTTATGTATACCTTTCTTTTGAGTTGCACAGCTTCTATCATTTGGCAGAAAACCTCTCAAACAATACGAAAAATATGTTGGTGCCAACCAGGGTTTTCTTTGTGGACATGCAGAATTTCTATGAATATAGTTTTTGTAAGGTTTTGTAAAAAAAATGGGAGGAAAAAAAAGATTTTGTTTTCCTAGTAACTGTATGTGTTAAGAGAACAATAGAATAACCGACATCTGAGTAAAACATGGGGAAATTCAATGAAATATTATAGAAAAGCTATTGAATTATTTTCTTTTTAACACATTGTGAATAATTCAATTGTACAGTTTGCTGTATGGGTTATATGAACTTTTAAATAAAAAAAATACAAACTATATCTCCTGTTGAGCTACTGATTGATTGGTGCGTTACTTTAGATTGCACTGGTCGATCTGATTCTCTAGGAGAAGTTCGTTAAAGAACAGAGCCTGCAAATGACAAAAAATGCCCAAAAATTGCACTGGAAATTTACGGTTTGACTCCAAGAGGCTTTTTTTAAGTCTTGGGATGTTACATCAGCCTCTCAAATTATGTACACCTAGATGAAACGTGCTGCAGGGGCTACTTTGTTAAAATTTTGTAGAGGGCGTATTGAGCCATTTCGCGACACCCATGCGCGAGACCCATAAAATATATAATTTTTCACCACTTCTGACACATGTGCAAAGTTTCATGAGTTTTACCATGCTAAAAACGTGTTTGAATCATGCATTTTTGGCCTTTATTTTAGTTTTAAAATTAAGATTAGATTATTAGCAAAGCTGTGGTTATGGTTCCATGGTACTAAGCTGCTAACACCTGTTTGTAATAGTGAGTTGAAGTTTATAATTACCATTTAGAAAGTTTACACTAAGTATGGACACCGACTCAATTTTAAAATCCAGTATTAACCCAGTATTTTCATGGAGTGAAAATAGTCTCAATAATATTTACAAATGTGTATTACATGATCTACAAATGAAAAATAAGATACAAATGTGTACAACGATTTGTGCGTGTGTGTAATTTTGGGTACTCACAAATGCGTGTTCCAACCCACACACAAATACCAAGCAATTAAATATAAATATTTATTCACAACCTGAATAAATATTTATATTTTACGTATAGATTTTTAACTTCAACTTCACACATCTGATCATTTTTGCCTTCAAAAAGATTCCTGTGCATACAAATGTCTAAAAATATTTGAGACATTCTTTTGTATTAATTTACAGATTGTTAAATGTGCGTGCACGGATCGCCTGTTACGTGCAGATCAGGTTACTTTCGCTTGTGGGTTTTTGAGACTATTTTAACGGTCTCCAGCTCCACACAGATTTGAAAATGCATGCTGCGTTTAAGTTCTGGTGGAAAACTGGGACATTTGGGCTTTCTGTGAATAATATGCAAATGTTTTTAAAACAAATTTAAACAAATAGAAATAAGGATACACCATAATCATTAACAGAAGAGTACTTTGCTGGCTATTTTACCAGATGTCAGATGGGGGAACTAATGCATTGCACAATTGTTTCCATGAGAGCAAATATGTATATATATCACTCAATGAAATAAATTAATTTGCATTAACCATTTTCAAATTATTATTACCTGGAAAGAAAACAAAGAATCTCGCACACTAATCATCACTTGTACTCACTTTACTTTGTTTTTCAGAAAGTGAGTACAAGTGATGGACAGTGTGCGAGATTCTTTGTTTTCTTCCCAGTCAAGTGTGTTTGATCCTACGCACCTGTCTCTAAGACTTTATGGTGTGTTAGAACTTTTTTAAAATTGCAAATTATTTTTTCCCCAAACAAAGGCTGCAGGGGGTTTTCACCTGTCTTTTATGAAATCTCACAAGATGACTGACAAATTTGGCTGACGTTTAGTGAACAGATCATTCTGGAACAAATACCCTTCAGATCCAAGTATTGAATGTCCACCATTTAAGGATTTTCACTTTCAGGATTAAGTACTTCCAGGCAGCATTATGTGACTAGAAAGTCAAACTACAGGGACACAAACATAATAACATAACATAAAGCAATGGCCTTAGCTAAATGCCTTTATTAATAAGCATGATTAATATTAAAGGTGCAACGGATCGCAGTTGATCCATTATCCGTACGGATCTCCCCCCATGGTTCGGCACGCATGTGAACCGCGGATTAATTGCAAAGTTTAACCATCATAGTGTGACATACAGTTTTACTGCCGCCGTTACCTACTTTTTAAATAATAATTCCCTGAATCTCGATGCAGATTTGCAGTGAAAAGATACAAGACAGATGCGTGTTGTGTTTTATTCTGAAGCGTTGAAGGTTGATTTGATTATTTAAAAAAGCAGTTTTGTTTTCACATGAACGGGTCATGGGATCAAATCAGGGATGTATGTTGCAAGAGGAAAAGAAGCGCAGTGAGTGACAATCATGGCTAGCGGAGGAGAGGAAGGGCTTGAGAGGCCTCCGGCATCATTTAAATCCCAGGTATGGGAGCATTTTGGCTTCCCCATTAATGTTAAGAAATAAAACATGGAAAGCAAAGTTATTTGTTTCACTTCTTTTTTTTTTTATCCGAAAAATGATCCGTGACTCCAATCCGTGATCCAATCCGAACCGTGAGTTTTGTGATCCGTTGCACCACTAATTAATATCCACGGTGCATTTGGCCACAGTAATTACTCAGGTAAAACACAGCAAAACAGATAATGATATATTGCTCACAATAAGATATATTAGATATGAGAAGATAGATACTGCCTAGATAGTTGGCAAAATACAGGTCAGTAAGTGGCTAATGCAGGTGGCAGCTCCGTGTGCCAAAAACAAGAACTGGAGGAACCTTTGAAGACAGAACATCTGAAAATCTCTCAAAAGCGTCTCAGGGCAGTACGAATTATTCAGTAGCATTAAATCTTCTCCATGAAATGGGCTTGTTTTTTCTTATCTATTGTCTCATACTAGATAAGAAAAAAATCAAAAGTACACTTTCTAAGGCCAGGATTTTTATGTTGGTCTAGTCCACAAATTCAAAACAGGATGTGTTACGTTTGCATGCAACAGCTGCTGCATGGTGAGGCTGCTCAAGTCTCTCATGTGAAACACAGACTATTGCCAAACTAGAGCGGGAGAAAGGAGTAAACACTTCAAAATGTCACTTCAAATGGTGTCCATGCATGAATGAATGTCATAGACAGAGACTGACCTTGCTGGCGTTCGGATGGTAGACGTGCGTGTTAAAAAAGCAGGGGAAACCCCAGGCCATGGCGTTGAGAAGCAGCAGGTACATAATGAGCGATGGGCAGGGGCCTTGCGCCTAATGGGAAGATTTATTATCTCTCACTATCAATTAATCCCTTCGGACAGACCGGGGCCAGCAGGAGCACATCAGGAGTATGTAAAAGAGAGAGAGGGAGACCGAGGGAGGAGGGGAGCCAGCCAGATGACGAGAAAGAGATATGAAAGGACGTGAGAGGTGGAGGGAGCAGGAGCAGTGGGGTGAAATGAAAAAAGATGGGGTGAGAATAGGAAAAAGCCAAGGAGAATGAGAGAATGATTTGAAGATAATACCCACAAAGATTTGAGAGCTATACAAAGAGTGAAGGGAGAAGCACAACAGGTTAATGACAAAGTGAAGAAAGAGGTATAGTTGATAGTAAGATATGAGTGAGGGAAGCCAATGCAGGGATTAGATGCGATAGAAATAAAAAGGGGAAAAAAATAATGAGTGAAACAACAGTAGACAAAGAGAACCCACAATGTTCATGGGAGACTCAGTGAACATAAAGCAGAATTTGGAAGGCTGATACAACGATACAAGTTACTTTGTGCACATGATTTTAAAGATTAGCTATGTTCAGCTCTAAACTGGACTGGTGGTGCAATAATGTAGATAGCAATCTCTGGTCAACAAATCTAGACTATTTTAAGAAATTAGCCTTCTGGAAAATAAACTACATAGGTACTAAATGGATTTTAATGAAAATAATTATTCCATTCAAAATAGCAGTTTATGTGGTGGTGCTCAATTATGTTAGAGTGGCTTTTAAGAAAAGGGACATTTTTCTTTTTTTCATGATCGAGAGTCTATGTTTGATTTAATGTTAATGTGCTGCAGCCTAATGTAGAACCATAAACTATTTATCTAGAGTGGTTTTACATAGTGTTCCTCATGTTGTGAATAGCAGAGGCAATGAATGACATTAGCACTTTGCAGTACCTTTACAGTCCTCAATCTCATGTCTTCAGATTTATTCTCACATATTTCACTGCACTGCACCATGTATTACACATGAAGCGCTGCATGGAGAAAGTACAACCTAAAGCTGACCTCCAGTGTCTGTGCCATTATGGAGACTGCCTTGGTCTGTTGCTCATGCACACTCGTGGCAGTTTTCTCACTCTGATGGTCAGACCAGTGCTCTTTTTGATGACCTTGACAGGGCGACAGTGGGTGATGTTCTGCTTGACACTCCAGGGCGATGTGCTGGAGGCCATTGGCTGTGCATCATCGACCCATATGGGGGCGTGAATGAATGTCCAACCCATGCCATGCCCATCTCTGTGGACCCGCTGGGTTTAGAGACCCATCTTGGCTCAAGCTGCACCAGAGGATTGGCTTGATAGGAGGACCAGTGTGCGCTGAAGCTTATTATAGGCAATGTCATCATCCCGGAAAACTGAATTCCCCCCAGGAAGCGCAGCATATGTAGCTGTAAAAGATGCAGCTGAATAAAAAGTGTTCTGCAGGAATGAAGGTAGATATTACCTTCGAAAGAGGGGTATTACAAACTAGTGTGTGGAAACTTTAAAGTTATAATTTTATGAAATTATACCCCGTTTTTGATACTATGTATGGTCTGCATTTTTTCATCAATAGCTATTCAATGTATTTACATTCTGTAATTACTTCTCTATATAGTAGCTTTCATTGTTAGTGGCGGAGTACACCATTCCTGCGTTGGATTCAGATTTCCTGTGAATCCCTCGTGCATGTGAAGGCAAAGATGCAGCATGTTACTCTAACTTTATTTCAGTGAGTCAGCCTAACTGTTTATGTCACTCTTCTTACACTGTATCAGATCTGTATTAAGTTACTGCTAATGCAAACCCAACATTTTTTTCTGCTGCTGCTTCACAATAAAAGCATTTGACTAGCGAAACACAAGGTGGCGCTGACAACAGCCTTTCGTCTAAAAAGGCGTCTACAAAACAAGATTTTCGCCATGTTTTTGTCAGCGGGTCATTTTTAATTTTTGCAAGGGAGTAATGGAACAAAAAGGAGCCACAGTGAGCTGCTAGATGAAGAGTTACAGGCGACAAGCTGCACACACATTCTCAGAAAGTTTTTTTTTTACAATTATCAATCATGGAAGAGTAAAGGCCAAAAAAGGTGAAACCTGAGTCTCATCACATGTATTTAAGTCAGATGTCAAGACTGTATTGCTAATGCATTTTCACTTTCATATGTGGGCAGTGTGCCAAAGCTGGATTACAAGACTAATAGAAGGTCGATAGCTCTGTCCATCCCAATAACATTAAAAATGAACAATTAATGAGTGTGTAATTACAGCACACCATAATGCTCCAATGAAGTGGTACCACAGTGGGAATACTCATGCATATTCCACCTTCCATAATGAGCTTGGCATTACATGTATCGTGTTTGTACAGTGAGACACCATATGGCAGAATGTCGGACTGAGAGAAAACTATTGTTTATTCCAGACCCCATCTCTTTTATTGCAAATCACTGACACCACCAATATCAGAGCTTTATCTTCACACCATCATATTGAATTATCCATTTGGCTTTAGGTGATAGAGCCTGATAGAGACATTGCCCATGAAATACCTTAGTGACTTGCTCTTTCTGTTCTGTCTTTGACCCTGGTAATAACTTGAATAGAGGATTTTCATGAATATAAATATAGAATTGGATGAAAGGCAATTTTCTCCAGTGTACATAAAATACTACTCTTGAACATTTAATGTGGAGTAGCGTTTGTCAAGAAGGTACTGTGCTTTTGCAGTTTAACATTGCGTTTTGCACTCAGCGGCCACTCTGGAATATGGTACACCTCTTCATTTATGTAAATCACTCACTCCTCTAGAGAGTGAGTCAGTAAATGAAGCCTTAGCACACTGTAAAGCTTACTCACACTATTAAGCTACATGTTAGAATGCACCATGATGCAATAATTACATGTTGTTTACTTTGAAAAGTGAATGACTGTTTGTGCCAGCATCTGAGAACTTACCAAGAAGTGTGCAGCAGACGAAACACATGCAACCAGCTGTCATACTGAGGGCAAAAAACTTGTTCATGAGAGGTGTCAGAGAATGATAAGAGTCATTCAAGCTGACAGATGGGCCACAAGTACACAAAGAATATCACGGTACAACAGTAATGTGTAAAGGGCATTTCATTAATGCACAGGTCAATGAACATGCTAGGTTAAACCAGAAATGTGTCTTAAGCTATAGTGGTACAGTGTGATGGAGGAATGGGGAAAATGCTGCATGGGTTTCTACTGCAACATGCTGATGAGCAAGAATGTGAAGTGAATAATATGACACTATCTGATGGTAGCAGTAGCAGTGGTGGTGGTGTATTGATACTGGATTGTTTTCATTCCACCATTTCATACCAATAAAATATCATTTGAGTGCCAAACTCTTAAACATTGTTGCTACTATGGGTAGCTTTAAATTACCTTTGCAAATGGATACAGTATAGTATTGTGCAGATTCAAATGTACTACATTAAATATCCATATCACAGCTTAATGTCAGGCAAAATGAAGCATAGATACAATCACACACATAAGACAAATGTACATTTATACTATAGTATTGTATTGATATTTATGTTGTCTTATATTAAAAGGCATTAGGGAACTGCTTTATTTGTAGTAGGAGATTGTTAAGCAAAACTTCGCAGTGGAGGGAATTACATTTAATAAAAACAATAATACAAAAAAAAAGCATATTTACCATCTTAAAAAGTAGATGTGGTCTGTCTCAAGATGGTTTCAGGAACAATAGCCTTCATGACTTCATGAACACTAGTTTTCATGCTCAACTGTCATCAAAATAACCAGATTTGTTAAATGGTGTTTATTTTAAGTGATTGTCACCCAGATTGTGTGTCCCCACCTGTCCACAAATTGTTGGGTTTTCTGCTGCGAGAAGACTGCCTACTACTTATCAGCACTAACAATGGATCACAAACCAGCAAAGCATCTTTGAGATGAGCTAGATGAAACGTTAGTTGCATGAATGTTTCACTGAAGTTACTTCAGAAAATGCTAGATGGTATGCAGTCATCAAAGACTGAGATTCCTTTGAAAGCTTCTAGCATCTTGTTGAGACCATGCACAGAAGAATTCACTCTGTTCTAGATGAAAAAGGAACAGGATGCAAAGCTTCTAAAAGCAAGCTTCATCCAATTGCAGAGCTGTAAAGCTCATTGTCTGCAGGGGACATTAGAGTTAAAATTGCAGCAGCAATTACTTCCCTTGCTTGTGGGCAGTGGCATCACCATATCTACATCTGTAGGATTAAACTGCAACTACTGTTGCTTTCATTTTCTGTAAGTGGCACAGGTTGACATGTGAACTAATCTTCCAATGAACAGCTTCCTCTTGTGGTGAATCTGCAGTCTGTGAGCGAGAATGAGTTACTAGCCAGTATCTTGAGTTGCTTTGCATCTAAAACAAAACAGTTGGACCTGCCTAAGTGGTCCTGGCCAGGTTTATCTAATACAATGGAGTATGTTTTTTTAAGTTTTGGATTTGTTGTGTAAGGCAGGTCTTTCTCATCATCAAACAGGAACTCCAAACCTCTTTGCTCGCTTCTACCTAAGGAGGTACTGTCAGTTTTTTATCCCAAGGTTGCTTGCAGCCTACAGCAAGGCTGTTTGATGTTGGCCCAGGACCAGACTTCATTCGGTTCCAGAGGGGGATAAAGTTCACCAGCAGATGATTTGCTATTCTCTATCAAACTACATCCCTACATTTCCATCCTTCAGCTTGGGAAGCTGCCAATGCACCCAGCATGTAAACCTTCCTAAAACATCCTTACAACATACAAAGAGTGGTTATGAAAAACATCAAGATTGTACTAAGGCAGTGTTTACCATTAATGGTTTGCCTTAGCCTTGAATGTTATGGGCGAATGGGTTTCTCTGCACAGCCTTGTCAGTTGTGGGCTAAAAGTACATTTTCAGAATTGGCTAGCAGCAGCTACTCTGGCTTGGTATATTCACAATAATGACTTGATCATGATGATAAGTTTAATGGAGTTTTTTTACTACAAGAGGATGAGGCCAGTTTTGCTAATTACTAATGCAGAGAGGAAGTAATTATACCAGAAACTAAATTCATGTATTTCGCTCTCTTTACCTCCTTAGGAAAACATGAAACATCCTTAGTGATGGAAGCCAGGGAGTCTCCCTTCTCTCTCATGTCTCTCTTCTATAAGAGGACATTATATGGCATGTCCACAGGGAAGGTGTCTGCCTGGCTGGGGGAAAGTTTATGGGCTGTGAAGGCCGATTTGAGCAGCCTGCAGATGGAATCCAAAAACCACCATGTCACCTTCCTCCCTCTATCGCTCTCCAATAGAACGTTGAAGAAAAAGAAAAAATCCAATGTCACAAAGGAAACAAAACTCCTGTTGAGAACTATTACATTTTGACTGGTAGTGGCATGGATTCGGGTACCATAAACTGCTCATTAATATTAAATAAGGAAGTGACAGTTGGAGGGACTTGGCATACGCTCTTGGCACCTCAAGCGGGATTGCAAGCGATGGCTGGGTGCTTTGTTTCACCCAATATGTGGTTGTTAAGTGAAAGAACAGCTGCTTTGGACCTCTTAAGACCAAGGTGCTGCTTGGCAGTGTTGAAATAATTTGGTTGAACTGTAAAAACATAATATCACATGTGAATTTTACAGCAAGGTTATACCGGTTTAATTTTATATCTATCATCGTATTACAACTCCATTTGTTTAGAAAAATCGAAGTCCTATTTTAATGGTGACAAATGCAACATGTGTTATCTTGAATATTCAACAGGGTCTGGACATCTAAATGATAATGAATTTAATTTCTTTACTGTTATTCATTTATTCATGATTAGTCTTGTAAATGATATTCTGATACATATCCATATCCAAAAGAAATCTTTTGCATCTGGCTTCTGTAATAGATCTTGGCAGGGTTTCCCTTGTTTCAGACAGTTAACTAACATCACCTTATGCCACACACTAAATATGCAGTTGCAATCAAAGCAACACACTGTAGCCGTAAAGTTCATGATTAAAACGTGTGTCTTGCTTTCGGTATTTATGACAGATGACTTCCGTTGTGCTAGACTGGTTTTAATATCCACACAAAGCTACAAAAATGTTAATGTGTAGCCACTGAAAATAACGATTTATGTCCCCCATTGTGTTTTATTTTTGTAGCTCCTTGTTGCCTGTGTTTATGGGTAAGGCCAAAAGTAAAGTCATATTTAATTACAGAGCATTATTGTTCAATGAGGCTTTGTTAATGCAAGCTAGTGTCTCAGATATAAAAGATAAAGAGACAGCACCTGTAGCATAAATGGGACAGTGTATTACATTTTTCGGTGACATGGAATAACTGTGTAATTCAGTTCATGAGTCCATTCACAGCAGTGAATTTGTAATGTATAATCTATAACTATTGTTGATTAAATTAGATGAAAATATGTTAAATGAAGGGGATCAGAATTAATATGTGTCAGGAAAGAGACCTGGAAAGCTGCTTACTGGAACTCCTCCAAGTGCTCAAGTCATGCTTTGCAATAAAAAGCCTCCAGTTCTGAGAGAAGATTTGGGACCCCCTCAACGATTCCACAGCATTGCAATTCCTTGCCTTTGACTTCTCTGACTAAAAGACCGTTAGGAAATGCTGTTTGGCATGAAGCGAGTGGGCAACGGGCTTCGTTGGTGGTTTGTGCCATTGCATATGGGAAGTCCTTCAAAGTCAGCCGTCGTGCCGCAGGCAGCATTCTAATGAGGTCATCAATAACCTGCAACAGCTGCTCAGAGAGAGAGACCTCATCTGTTAAGCTCTAGCCACCAGTGACTCTGCTGTAACTGAACAAACAGCTCCAAAATAATGAGGTATTCTATGGAATATACAACAATACTTTACTATGAACCATTAATTGGTGGAACTGCGGTAGATTTAAAAAGTGCCAGCAGTGACAGTGAATGAGAAGGTTGCAAGTGAATCCCTCAGGAACTGTCACTTAGTCCACTGTGATACTTTGGCAGAATGAGCCTCACAAAACAAGCTGTAAACATGTCACCCCCTAGAAAGGATGCAGTCCCACTTTGGGCCAATCAGGAACAAGTAAACAAACTTTGCAGCACCCCACCCCACCCCCCCTTCTCATCATTTCCAACCACAGATCCATAAACATATTCATAAACTCGGCCATGGGACACATCATTCTGTCATTTGAAGAAAGTACAATTAGCAGCATCTAAGGTATTGTGCATAATGTGCAACAAATACATGTACAAATGCCCTCACTTGTCAAGTGTACTTTTGAAAATGTGGTCCTAAAGCAATGATATTCATCACTCCCAGATGTTCAAAATCTAATAAACAGCATCAGTGATGTTGAGAATGTTCATTATGGATGGATGGACGCAGACAGACCAGAAGAAGGAGAAAGGGCCAATCCACAAGCCATGATTCATCATGGGAAAGAACAATAGTCTACCAGACTAGAAGAACTAGTTGGTTTGTGGTGTCTTGTTGCTAGCTACATGAAAAGGTCAAAGTGACCTTCTGGTTTTGATATTTGAGGCAAAATTTGGATGAATGACTTCTGATCCTCAATTTCCCACCCTGAAACATGTCATTGTCAAGCTTTTGTCGGTCTCACCATGTAATATAATATTGGTTTTTCATCATCATTGCATGGTTGACCCCGTCTCTGTCTCACTGTTGGAGACACCATGAGCTCATCTATTTGTGTGACATTTGCGGCATGGCACCTGTAACCTGGGGGACTCTTCTTATGTCTCTTTAGCTGTCAGAGGAACATATAGTATAGACAGCAAGATCTCGCTTCTTCTCTTTGTTATGCCCACAGTTCATTCTTGCTTGTATAAAGCAATGCTAAGACACAAAACAGGTGCAACTCTGCTTGCCAGTTTTACTGCCAAAAGTAAAATCCTGCCATCCTACTTAGAAAGCATTTCTAAGGAATACTGTTCAAGTTTTATGAATGTCTAGGATGAACTCACAGTCAGATTCAGACTTGCCAGAAGTACAAGTGCTGCGATGCTGTAGGATTTTTATACTGATATAAGTCTGCACATATTTACTTGTGAGAAATGGGAGAAATGCCTATGAGATATTGTGTATCTTAATCCTTAAAAGGTCTTGGCGAGTAAATGTTAGGAGGTGTACCATCACAAATAAAGCATCGATGGTTTATTTTCTAGTTTTCTACTTTAGTGTATTGTTAGTAAAAATGTGCAGTTCTGCTAGTGCTTCCCAATCTCATAGCATTTTATGCTATGTTAAGGCCAGCATAAGATGCTATGCTAAGGCCAGTTTTATTACCCTTGTTATGCCATATTATGACATATTATCACACATCATAATATGGGTAATAATGTGCTGACTGTATTTAAATATAATATGTATACAGAAAACTCAGGTTGTCTAGTTTTATGAGAAAGCTGAATCATCTTTATAGGTCAAATGGCTGCAAAGTAATAAATAAATAAACTGTGATAAATAAACAGTGCAAAACAGACTTGATGCTTAGCTGCTTAATCTTGTTGATTAAGTTGATTAGAAATGTGCCTTAGAAAGGCCTCTAGAAAGCTAATTTCAGGTCAAATATGGACAACATCCTGCCATTTGCATTATGTTTTAAGTGTCCTATATTCATTTTGTGGTACCATATATGTGCGCCTTGCAACTCTGCAACTTCTTAGATAAGAAGTTTCATCTGTGCAGAAGCAGGTCTCCACTCCTATCTACTATCCATTATGAAGCTGTCAGTGCGCCATGGCAGGGAGTGCAGTGCTTTTAAAGAAAAAAGAGAGGAGAGATTCGATTTGCCATGACTAATGCTAGTTCCTATCACACCCACTGATAACTCCCACCAAGTTTCTAACTGTGCCACAGGTGTTCCACACACCTCTGGCCACAAAAAGACCAAATATAGTCACAACAACCCTCTTCACATTAGACTATTGGCTGAATCATCGATATACAAAAATAGGATTGTATGCATGGGACACAAAACAAAGATAGTTGTTGTAGTAGTTAGCTGTTGTTGTAGTAATTATTTTAGTATAGTGTGTTTACTGTAAGAATATTTTCTGTACTAATTATTAACGATTTACCATACAGATAATGTAAAGCTATTTCAGTTTGCATTAGTTTGAAATGCATTTTGCCCATTTTAATCCTGTTACTTTCAGACTCAGGAGCAAGGTGTATCCTTGAATGGTGAGTAGGCCTTGCTGTGATGTTGGGCAACATGAATAAAATTTCTGATAAGCCCCCTTTTCTCTGTACTTCTGCCAAGATGGCTCACATGCAGAGGCAAGTAGGGAGGTGGTGGAAGGATTAGGAAGAGGTTATATCTGAGGCTCACTTGCAGTAAGGCACACGAACAGGGAGGCAATACAGGTTCAGCAGATGCTGCTGGAGCATGGCCACATAGTCACAGATTAGATGTGGAGGCCCTAGCTAATTATAAGAAAAGCAGCAGTTGACAGCAGCCTCACCACAATACTAACATAAATCCAAAGTGGAGTTAATGAATGAAACAAGATTCTGAAATAAATGCGTGCAGCCTCCTCTTACATTCATGCAACACATAAATCTGCTTCTGGTGCTACTGTACACTTAGCAATATCCATTTTTTTTCTGAGCATTTAGACTCTCCTACCCTCCATTCTCTCAGTTTTATTATGATGGTTTTGTTGCATTAATGTACCTCATCTGTCAATTAATCACCTTGATTATACATTTATTTACCTAATGGAATCTACTTAGCCCTGCCAGTCCCTCTTCAAAATGATGTATTGCTCTTATTGATGGACTGATTTCTGTAAACTGTTTGTGTTCCCCCTAATTGTCCTCATTGATTCATTTTCACTATCTTGTCACAAATGTCTCCTTTATTTAGTCTTCACATTCATTTGTATATGCACGTGTGTCAGACCTGTTAAATTAACATTCAATAGGCCCCTCCAGCAAGGCTTGGGTTACTGGAGATTACCTTATCATAAAGTGATCCCTGTTTTGCTGATAAAATCTGATGAGTTCAATTTAGTAGCAGTACAGTGTGCATTATATGATTAGTGCATTTGATGCAGGGAAGACTGCAGTATTTTGAAAATACACCTGCCTACAGGAGTAAAGTTAGGCAAGAAAGGATTCTGTACTTAGATGAGACATAGACGCATTTGAGTTGGCAAAAAGTGAGTGTAACATGCAGTCTGACCTCTCCTTGTCCTCTCTGTAACTTCAGCAATAGTTACCATCATAATGCTGCTATTTATGGCACCTGTTAAATAAGGCAATATCTCAGGATCGATTTTGCTGCCGCTCTCTCTCCCCTTTGGCACTCTCTTCCAACACACGTTGGATTTGATAACTCAAGCTCTATTGATTTTTCTATAAGCAAAAATAGTCTGCACAGAGGCATAAACAAAAAATATTGGTTGTGTCCACATGCTTTTTTAAAGATCAATATTTAAATGTTTTTGTTTGGTTTGTGTGGGACATTGTAAGTTTATATACTATACAGGGACTGTAGTTACATGTAGTTACAATTGGCAGATTGTTTCTAAAGCAAGCAAAAGGAAAAAGAAAATTAAATGAGCATCACTATCAATAAGGTTTTACTATCAGGTTATATCAATTTCCTGGAAAATGTATGCAATCTGGTTGTTGCATTACACCTTAACATGTTTAAAAGGCATGACACATGGCACTTCTCCAACTGCAAGATTGCATTGTATCTATACAGCTTCCTGAGAGTGCATGGGGGGAAAATATGTTTTTGAAGGGATGAAGCTGACACAATGGTGAAATTATATACACGGAGATTACTGCCCAGACACAAATGGAAATATACAGTATGCAACAAATGCAGACAAGGTAATGGTAAGGCAGTGTTTGGAAAGGTCATGTGGGATGGAAGAGAAAAAATCTGGGGGAAAAATGGAAAGAGAGGGACTATAACATTCAAATGGCAGATTGGGATCTAGCATCCTGAGATGGGGAGAAAGTGACAGAGACTAATGGATTTCTGTGCCTGGTGTGATTAAGAAGCTGTACTAAACCTGAGATAATGTGCTGATATCTGCTGGGAGCTGCTTGACGCTGGCTGATCATAATCAGTGGACCCGAGACAGTCGAGAAGTCGCTCACCTCTCTGCAGCACTCAGTTCGCCCTACATGTCCGGTCTTGTTATGTCTGAAGAAACAAACCCATCTTCTCTACAATCTCCCACTATTACAATAATAGAGTGCTGATTTGTGCTGAGTTAAAAGGTTTTAGCAATGGCTGAACATGTGTTTCTTATTGAGCATAATGGAATGCATAGAAATGTAGTTCACCATTATATGTCATGTGATAGTGTAGGAAATGTTCTATTTTTGTAATGCTAAATAAGCATCGATTAGTGAGAAAAACTTGAAATACCACTTGGTGAGTTGGAAAGCAAAACCTAACATATCATGGTGTAAACAAAGGCTGTGGCACATTAAACATTGCTGATGCTCTTATACATGGTCCTTGGTCTTGTGCCGTTTCACATTTTAATTTTAATCTTAATCAATATTCCATGCTCTAATGAGAACACTGGTTTTTATACGCTTGTTGACCTGCCAGATCAGGATGTACTAAATGTGATCAGAGTCTTATTAGTCTTCAGAAGGTAAGCCCTAGCCTCTAGCACCATAACAACAACTCCAACCAACGTTGCAAGGTCTCGCCATGCAAGAACAACCACAACAAATATCATTTTATTTTCTAAAGGAATAACACTCTTTGATGAGCCGGGGTATCAATTTAAAAAGGCCACAAAAACCATGAGTGCAGCACCTGTGAAAATATGACACTCGTCAATTAATTCCATACTGTCATTACTACTTAACTGGTCCAGTGGGACTCTGCTACACAATAACAATAAGTCCCTGCATCGCAACAACCATATGTCCTGGGTTTCCCTGGGGAAGACGCCTCTGGCTGCCTGGATCCTGTTTCCTTGCTGTCAGTTTCAGGCAGAAGAAGCCTGACAGCTATATGTGGTACGTCCAAGATGGATCAGGATGAGGTACTTTGCTTTCAAATTTGAATACAAATCCACAATTACAGTGTGAAGTCTCTGCTGATTAATCTTGTGTGTGATCTTGTGAAAAGTTTCTGCCTGAATTACAGTATCATGACAGCTAAAGCCATGTTTTTGATAGTACTTACTGTAACTCAGCGGTGCTACTATCATGGTAGGACTTCAACTGTGTTTTACAGTCGTACAAATGGTAAGAATCTGCCACTAATTTCTAACGCTAAAGGTGCTGTGCAGATTTTCACCAGATAAAACCTTCAATTTATCAAACATTGCTATTTAGGGAGTCTGGGTACTTTGGAGATAGTTTCCAGCTTATCATCTCATCTGCCCCAGAGTAAAACTTGATAGATCAATGTTTGAGATGAAATACGTTTCACTCTGGCTTGATCAGGATGCAAACGGAAGGAGTAGAATGATAAGACCTATACAGTTGGAGATCATACAGTGTGTCTGTAAGAGCAACTGAAAATGTTCAGACAGAATGCTCTTTAATGCTACTTTACTGCACTGTGTACTGTGCTATTACAGGCATTTTAAGAGCAATCTTTTAATATTACTAACTCTCCGTGTACTGACACAATATGATTTGGAATGAATTGCATAAATGAGTATGATAGCTCGTTTGTTTACCCCTCCCCCCCTCCCCTGTTCATTATTGAATTAAATGACACAATCCAATTAGTAGTGTGCATTACCCTTTCTTGCAGTTTGATTAAGCAAGTTAAAAATTAAGGCTGATGCTCGGCCAAATTATGCTGCATTACAAATCCTCCAAATCACAGGGCTTTGCATTCATGTGCAAAGATGTTATTCTACAGAAACTCTCTGAGCTGCAGGATGAGAACAAGAATGACTTCATCTGTCAGTAGTTTTGGATTAGTACTGTAAAGACTGACCTGTCCAAAGACATCTAGTTTAATAGAAGTCTGCCATGCATGTATTTATATTCCACATTTCTCCAAGTAATTATGAACAGAATTTGATACACAAAACAATATTCTGATTGGACTGAATATTTCCTTTGTCAACACAGTTATTCTTGTAATATCTTTTCCCTCCTGTTGGATTGTCAGGACAACAAATATTTGAATAGAAATGACCTCAATTTTGAGGGAACATTTCATTTGGCTGGAGCGCGTGTTATACATATTGAGGAATGGCAACATGTCAGGCCTGCCAAGCTGATTTCCAAAGTAGCTAAAAATGACACCGCTTACAGCCAGCACTGTCTTCACCATACGTGTGTGCCAAGTATTTTGGATGTCACTACAAATATTTTACACATCGGGTGTAGTCATGCAGAAGATGTTTTGTTTTTGTCTCACTGTGATTATGTTCACTCTTTTTTTCTCCTCTGATGGAGAGCTGTGACACAGACAAACCATGTTTTCATTGTCAATCAAATGATCACCTGACAAGGTTTCTAGAAAACACCTCTCACTGTGTCCTAAAACATTACTGTGATGGTATGTCTGCTGGAGAACAACAGCTGTTGGAATAGTTGAAGGTTATCACTTCTTATTTTCTAGAGAACATGGCAGGTGTCATTTACAATCCACTGACATAGTGCAGCTGGCTTTGTGGAGGAATTGCTTCAACATGAGGAGAATTAAATACTTTCCCCAGCCATCTACTGGGTTGAATAAACTGCCAGAAAATATAACGTATGACCCCAATTTTCCCGATGCTTATGACAGATGTCTCTCCTTGCAGGTCAGAGTGAATGTGAGGAGGTTTACTTTCTCTTTTAACCAATCTTTAGTGAGGGTTGGGACATTAACTTGGCAAAGTGTGTGGTTTGTAATCTGGATGAATGGCTGTGTCATATATCAAAACTTGGCAAGAGTCCTGGGTTCAAATCTGTTTGAAAGACCAACAGACAATAGTAAGAAGCCTGCCTACTGCTTACAGCACTCGACAAAAATAATGAATCTGTCCCTGGCACTCAAAGGAACGCAGCTTGCTTTTAGTTATAATAGTACTCTGCATCTGGAATGATTGATTTCAGGGCTTACCAATTCCATATGTTAGACAAACATATCTATTTGTCTAGCAGTGTTGTCTTAAATGGAAAACAGTATGGCATACTTGACCACTCTACACAGACAACTTGATCAATTGGTAGACAGGCTTTCCACTCAACTAAAAATTGGAAGCAAATATAAGCAAAAATCTAAATTGCATAGCCCAACCAGCGCTTTGTCAAAGGGACATCAGTAGAGAAATTGAGCACTCATGAAACAATGGAATAGAAAGGGAGAGCATCTATTTGCAATAATAAAGTGCAAATACAAGCAGCCGGTCCTTAATGGAACTCCTCACTGTATCGCTCATTGCTTGGGCCCCCCAAGGCTTAGCAAGATTGAATACACCATATGTTTATCTGGAGCTTTTCCCCTTGTAAGTGGCACTGACGGCATGGTTTTGGCACTACTCTTGTCCTTCCCATAATGCATCAATCCAAAAGCTCATTTAGGCAGTCACTTCCCAGACAACACACAAAAAGGGACTGGGGCTTTTATTTGGTTGTTAGATCACTGCTATCCATCCACTTTGTATATCTTACATAGTTTATCTGCTCAGAGGCTTTACTGTGCTGTATGTGTACAGAATACCACATAAAAAAGGCATGACGGTATGGCCAACGTCATCTCCTAGAAATTACATTTATAATTTATTTTTTGATGCCTGAATTATGTACCCTGGCAATGTTTTTTCTACTGTAGGAAGCACTACATGTATGTATCATGCCAAATTTGTAGGGAGGTGGTCGTGGTGGATGGTGGACGTTAGATCAGGTATTGCGGTGATTAGCGCAGGGTTGTGCTGTGGTGTGGGAGTGTCACTACATGGCCATGCCGATTGTAGCACAAGTAGAAATAACCAGCAATCCCAACTTGACACCGTGATTGGCCACCACAGCGTGACATCAAATGTGTTTCCCCAAAAGTTGATTCTGTTTTAACTTTTTGCCCCAGGGCAGCGGTGTGTTTTTTTTGGCACCCTCTGCAGTCCCCACTGCCACAGCCTAAACGCACTACCCACGTTCAAGTAAATGGGAGGACTGGCGTTTTCCCTGCAGCACCTGAAGACGGCTTTAGGGCTGTTACTTTCTGAAAAAGTTCAAATGAATTCGAACTAACACGTACTTTGTTTGAATTAATTCAAACGCATCACGTAATATGTGATGCTGACATACGGTGAGCTGTGTCTGTCACATAAGCATGTGTGGGTGAGTGTCTTACCCTTCAGTATAGTCTTTATATTCTCCCGTAGTGTCCTATAACTGCACTTACACCATGTATTGAGTGGGTGGTCAGACAAGGTTGTACATATCATTGTGCTACAATTTGTCAGTAGTACTACACGACAATGTGCTAATCCAGACAGTCTCACCCCTGCTACGCTCCATGTGTGTGAACTGAGCTCTGATTATTATTTTGTAATATCCGTATCTCATCTAACCTTGTAATGATATTCCCTTGTCCTGCCTCAGCAGGGCTCCCCCTCCCCCAAGTTACCCTGCTGCTGCCATACAGCCATTTTTAGCCCCATAATTTCCTTGGCAGTAAGCTCCTGATGAGGTTGGTCAGGGATGAAGACTTCTATTAACTCAAATGTTGTACATGAAGGGAATTGCAGACCCATAAAGCAAGGTCTTGTCAGTCTCCCAGGTGAGCTCTAGCATGAAGAGCATAGCCTCCCTCTCCTCCCACTGGCAGATTTTCCTTAAAAGTTTCAGTGCTGGAGGGGGGAGGTAAAAACTTTGGGAAAGCTGCCTGATTTTCCCCTTCATTTCTCCAGCATTCACGTTGTACCTGCTGCTTAGTGAAACTGACTCTCTCCAAAAAACACAAGCTTCATTTAGCAATAAAACATTGAAGAGCATTTACAATAATTACTTAATTTGAGAATATGGGGGTCATACAGTATAATTCATGAAGATATGGTAGGGTCCCAACATAGTTAAAGCTCATAATTTGTTATTTAGAATGTCAAAAAAAGATACAGTCCTACCAATGGTGTTACACTGTTCAACTGATCTATAGGTGGTGGTAACACGCCAAGATATGCAGCAATGTGTCAACAAAGGCAGGGAAGAAGAAGACTGCAAGCTTGTAAACATGATGTCAACAATGCTGGATTTAAAACACTTAATATATCGGCTTTGCAAATGTTGTATGAGGAGGGTAATGCACTCGACACATTTGTTAGACCTCAAAGAACCACACAATGTATTTAGGTAAGAAACACTGAATGTAAAGATATCTTTTGTTTGTTTACAAGAAAACTCCACAGGTCACCTTTAACTTTATATTACTGAAAGACTTTTTCTGAGCTTTCTTTTTTTCATCAAAAGAAGACCTTGGTAATGTAAACTATTTACAGTGAACAGCATTGTCTTGCAACAGAAAAGTTTTGGATATGTGCAGATGTAAATGTCTTCCTTTTCAAAAAATCTGGGTTAATTTTCATGAAAATCAGTTAAAAGCCAAATTTATGAGCCGCAATCATGATAAGACGGGGCACTTAGTGAATAGCCTACCACTGGCAGGCTGTAGGAGGCAAAGAAGCAAAACAGTGTGACTGACTCAGTCATTACTTTTTTGGTGAAGTGAAATCCTCTCAATCCTATTCTCACCTCTTCGAGCTGATGAGTGTTTGCTGGATATTGCCCTCATATTGCTTGTGTTCTCATTTCCTGAAATGTTCTGAGATCTGCAGGGAGGCACTGACACTTGTCAGTCCAAATGTCAGCAAGGAAAACTCATTTTTTATCTATTACCTGTTTTTGCATTTTTTTCTTTCTTATCTATGGACAGTGTTGTGTATTTTATCCCACCAAACTTTCCAGTTGTGTTATATTTCGTTAAAAAATGCACCACGAGCTTTTCTAATTACACATTTCTTGAAAGATTACACTATGACACACACTTTTAATGGCTGCCATTAACTCAGTTCTAGATGTATCTGATAAAACAAAAACCCAAGGACAGGAATTAAAGGTGCACCACAAACCACAAGATCATATTTTCCTTAAATGGACAAAATCACTGCATTACACTGGAATCTCACATTAGACCTGAATCTGGACATGAAGACAGCAGCTACTTTAGGTCAAATTCATACGATTAATCAGTTAAATTAGAGGAAACTGAAGGTGTGATTAATTCCTATATACCCATGATCAACTTGATAAAGACTATTGATCAAAATTCAAAATATAACTGGATGACACTGACCAAAAACACTGATTGTTGAGCTTTGCCATGTTTTTTATAAAGCATACAGTGTTGCCTTATTTTTATTTTGCTACAGCTTTTATTATATGACATGTTTTTTTCTCCCCATTACTTGAACATAATTTCCTAGGAAGATACGGAAAATCATGTTGGCAGTTGCAAAAGATTTGGTTGCAGTAAAATATGCCATATATTATCCTGGACACAGCGCAGTAAGATGCAGACAGCGGAAACAGTGTTGCTGATGGACACATAAAAGCTTATTTGCAGTAGCAGAAATGTATTTTCGTGGCTGGAATCAGGGAGGCTGTGTTTTCAGACCACTGCATGCAGATTAGTGTATTGGGAAAAAACATTTTCTGAGCTTAAAAATATGATGCAATAAATTAATGAGGAATTGCTACTGCCTGAAGGGTTGATTTGGGATTGAAAGTCCTCCTTTCATACCTGGGGTAAGAAATATAGACTATTACACACAATTTCTACTGCGATAACTATAATATTGCACTATTGTAGCATAATTGAACCATTGTCTTAACCTGGGTCAGCAATATGGTATGTAAATTGGAACAGTTGCGTTGACAAAAATAGCTACACATTAATTTATTTTGATATTTGTGGTCAATTTGTCATAATTGTGTGGGAGTATATTACTATATCATGCTGTGATATTGATTTTTCCATTCAATCCTCTTGGGAAAACATATTTTGTTATAACTAATATGCAAACCATTACTCTACTTTTTTATATTCTCTTTAATTTTCCTCTGCACCATTGTTGCCTCCAGCTTGACTTTACCATGTGCAGCCTGGATACCCATGGATATTCCACCTACGTAAGGTACTGAATGAACTCTTATAATTTGGTTGATAACCTCCTTTGTTATGTCAGCAGTATAACATTCCCAATGAGGTGGGATATAGTGTAAACAACAGTGATTAAAGCGCGTTATCTATCCTGCCTTTTTGACACTTGTATATCTGAGGCTGGGTTAAGAAGACACATGCTGTCAGGCAATAAATCTTAGTTATTTCCCAAGGTCTAACCATGTTTACATTTAGAGAGCTGCCTTCAGTTGTGCAGAGAGTAATATCTCAGGCGGTCACATCAGTATTTGGGAATATGTCAGTAATCTTTCTGTCATAGCAGGTGTTCTTTTAAATCCAGTTATTCAGTAGCAACTTATCAATTATCAACTAATGCTAAAAAAGTCACAAAATTGCACAGAAAATAATGATAAATGACTTAAACAATAATTGTCTTCGATGTTTGGCATACCATGTAGATAAAAATTCATAGGCAATGATTACTGATTCATGAGGATTGTAGAGCTGGGCAAACATTTAAGCCCAATTTTAATTTGAAGTGGCTGCTCCTAAGTACTATTAGAATCAGACTGAATTTCAGTTCAAATTTATTGGAGTTGTCAATCAACAAAACTGATCAGGGGTTCTGTGTGATTCACTGTGAGCACCCACATTGTGACCAGTCGATCAAACTGTACAGTGTGACTGTAGAAGTGGAATATTTTGGTTGTGCACAAAGGATGATAAAAAACTGGCAGTGTGAATTAACGCAACATACAAGATAAATTAAATTGTCTGCCCAGCTTAACGTTACATCTACTGTAAGCATAGGCATAGATTTGGGTAAGTCAAAGTGTTGACATATACTGTATACAACCTCAGTGTGAACAACCTCAGGCAAACTTGTCATTTTAACTCCACATAGTGTTACCAGTAGGTTAAGTCGATGCAGTATTGGTTTTTCTGTAGTAACACTATACATTGTCAGCTAGCTACTGGCAGTAGCGTCTTTGAGATCAGATGAATGAACGAGCGTAAATTTGAGGCAGATGGTTTGTTTGAATGATTCAAACGTCACAGAATTAAAAATTGTTTTAACTACTGGATATAACCAAAATCCATCAGTTTTTTATATTTACATTTCAGGTGTATGGAGATTTTACAGCAGTTGATTTTGCTATGTATGCTCTTGGAACATTTTGAAAGTCTATCCTATATAAATCTTAAATTTCATTTTAATCTAATACCCTAAGTCCTGTCTTGCTATATAAGCAAATAAATATTATCCAAAAAAAGCAGTCAAGCTCTCAAATATGTGTGCCTATGTGCATAGAAGAGAGCAAATGCACACGTATACAACTCTGTATACTGGCTGTCCAACAAAAAAATGTTAAATCAAATCTATGCCCATGACTTTAAGTCATGAAACTTACAGAAATTGCTGTTCATAGTAGACAGCGTCATTGACAAATACTTCTTGGACGAATTATGAACATGCATTTATGAAGGATTTCATTACACATTTAGAGCCACACTACAGAGAATTCTGCCATCTACATCTAGAAAATATTCCACTACGCTACGGAATGGGTTCTACCTATGAAGGTGTCTGCCTGCACTTTAATGAGAGTCGAGGTAATGGGCTGTTTAATCTGGCCTCAGAGCTGGGATGAATATTATGATTAAGAATATGACAGTGCCACTTCCACACCTTGAGAAAGTGATGATTCTACATGTGTTGGTTGTCGCCTCACGTTAAACGGATGTTTCATCACTGTCAGCGACAGATGCCGCGATCCCCCCTCCTGCCATACTGAGCTGCTTGCGGAGGAGCCTCGTCACAACACACTAACGTGACAGGAGGAGAAAGCAGTCATAGGTGTGCATTATTCTGTAAAGAATATCAGTCCAGCTATATGTGTTCATACAGGAGATACTGTATCATCCTCAACAACGTGTCCCCCTGATATCAGGCTCAATTTGGTGTCACAAAAATGCCTCAGACAAGAAAGGGGGCCATTCACTACCAGATCCCCTGCTGGAAATGTAACACTTGCTGTAATTCATCACCTGCTTCAAGGGAGGTGCACTGCTGCCGGCCATTAGGACCACTGAGGGTTTAACCACAGCGTTGTAGTCATAAACTACTAGAGTGTAATCATGTGGATCTGTATGAGCGGGTTGTGCACTCGGTGATGGAGTACCCAGACGTCATTGAACCTCTGAGCTGGCCAGCGTTGGATCATTTGAACGTCATGCTGTTGAAATTCAATATAAATATAGACTGTACTGCTCTCACTGGGGCAAAATCCATAACCATGACCTGGGAGGCTTTGATCTTGGGCCAACATATGACCAGGGCCAGTTTTGTTTGCTGAAGGTAAACGGGACAATCTATAAAGAAACGTAACCTCTATGGCTTAAACAAGTATGCTTGTGCAGCATGCTTTTGAGAAGGTTCAGTGGAGGGACGTGAGTTTGTGGATGTACAACACAGCAGACTGAAGTTGGCTGATACTTATTTGACTTCTGTTTATTAAGTTATCATGTTTCAAAATTCAGTGGTCAGAATGAATTATTCTAGAAAGCTTCTAATTAAAAACTATAAAAGAAAATGAGTTAATGTCTTTTTTTTTTTGGAGAGTTTGAGACTGATTTGAATATTTAATATGTTCTATTATTGCATGCATTTTCCATAGTGTAACATACAGTGTATTGATAAAGTAAACATTGTGATGTTACTGCTACTGATAGAAATCAATTTTTAGAATTTTGAAGTTACGTTATTTTAGTAAGTGGAATTATTACTATTACTATAATAATGTTGCTCTACACTAGCGCTATCATTAGTGCTTTCATTGCAGCTTGAATAAGATTGTTTGGTTATTCAAATTAACTGAAGGGGGTCGTAAACACCCGGGCCAGGGAGGTTAGCTGAGTTGTAAGTGTAAACAAGGCCCTTTTGTTCAGGAGACTGAACTCCCAGTGAACGCTGACATGATGATGGAGGGAGTCCGGATGGGACCTTGTCACCGGGCCACAGCGCCATCCCCCAGAGCAGTGCCACAGCGGATGAGGGTGCCACCGCTCTGTCCGTTAACATAGAAAAAATGAGGGAGAGGTAAGCTGAGGACTGTAAAACAGGGTCAGTGGGGACTCCCTGTGTCTAGTCCCACATCAAGAGATGCGAGAAGACACACAAGCCTGGCTTTTAGAGAGAACACATTCACAGAGCAAGCAGTGAATGGAGCTCTGTCAATTTGCCAAAGTAGCTTGGGTGATTAACATTTGAACTGTGGCACATCAAGAGCCCCCTGTGGATGAATGGTCATTCTATCAGCCTCATTAGGGGAAACCTATTCAAGGATGCCAGGCACAAATTGCCCAGGCCCAACTGTCAAGCATGGGTAGAGAATGACAATGGCAACCCAAAGTAAACAGTCGCGTTTCGTAGATCGCTCAAATCCTCCAGTAAACAACATTCAGAGCCAAGATAAGCAATGAGCTTCTTAAACTGATGGAGTGTGTCATAATATTTAACCTGTGTAGCACCATGGTAAATCGCTTCAATGCGGTCGCCTCCTCGGAGTAAATAACACCATGGGACAGGCAGCTTGGTGGCTGGTCATCCAGCTAGTATGACATGAACACACACACCAACACTTTGATTTTTTGATTTACGTTCTATATAATGAACAATTTTTTAACATAAACACACAAACATACATTCGACTACTTTTATTTGTGCTCAAATAAGTTGCTCTTCACGGACATAAATAATTAGTAGTGTAAAACTCCATAGAATAACTGAGTTTAAACATGCATTTACAGCATGGTTCCAACTAATGACACATAAAGCAGCAAGTCCTCCAAATGTGTCAACTGCCGCATTTGTAGAGACACAGCAGTGCCTTGCCATCCTTTCTTTTTGGCATTCCTGCTATCTGCAGACCCCTCATCAACAATTTATGGACTTTACTCACACATACACACAAACAAACAGAGGCCAAGAAAAACAAACATCTACGTGAGAAGCCAGTTTCACAAAAGCTGTAACTCTCCTGAAAAACACCATACATTCAAATGAAGAAATAAACACCTCGTACAAGTACAAGTACAAGTAAAACACAATGAATCATATTCTTATGAAGGCTACATGAGCAAACATGTTTACTTATTATTTTCATTTTCTTAGGATATGCTTGATATTCTCCCTTCATATTTAATACTGCAATGCACCAAAAAATACACACTGCTACCAATGCATACTGCTATTAAAAAACTGGTGGTGAAATGCTCAGTATTAATATCTAAGTGGCTGCTTGTGCTTATTTCAGTTTGATCAACAACAGTTGGAGTATCCACACTTTGCATGATTTTCTTCATTGCTGTACCTCATCATTGTGCCTTAATATTTCATTGTAGAACATATATATGTAAACCTTTGGGTAGGCATTACACATACACAGCAAAGACGATTACGCTGCCTGCATCCATGTGTTGCTGTTTGCTGAAACTATGATTATAACTTGTAAATCAAAGGGGTGAACAGTGTATGGCATACCTGGATTGATCTCTTTTTTATCCTGGAAGAGATAATGTGCTAACATGAATTAATTCATAGGGGTATACATTTTTACAATAGCACTACAACACACTCCTCCTTTTAGCATTAAATTGCTTATGTTAGTGCTATACAAACCTCTCTCTTCCAAGTCCTTAGTGGGACCACAGTCATTTTGGCATAGAAAATGTTCATGGTTAGTAATTGCTCTCCCACATTTGCCCCCCCTTCTCTTTTCAGTTAAAAATCAGCATGATCTTATTTGATAGACGTGTTTACCCAAGCTCTGGATGGAATTCATTAGCCATAATTAAGCGTTTACTTGATCAGGAGGGTGAAAAAAAAAAGGATTATGTGAAGTCAGATTAAAGGGAGCTGAGTGAAACCAACGAAGAGATTATCAAGCGCTGCCAGGCAAGCAGGCTGCCTTTGGAGTTGGGCCCTCTCTGATCGCTATCTCGTTAGTGCTTTATTCGTCAAGCGCAAACTAATGCCTAAAACAAGCTTGGCTTTATCTAGATTCTTCTGCAGGAGCACAACTCTGGAGATGTTTTATTGACCGATTGGTGGAGTGGATGCTGTGAGTCAGAGATGAGGTTAAAAAGACTGGAAAAGCTAGTGAAACAGTTGTATGAATTTTGTAAATGATGACTTACATTTCAAATTGAAGTATGCACCATTTCAGAAAGAGAAAGGGAACAGTTTTTATTTTAAAATGTTTCATACCTATGTTCTTGATTTAGATTTTTTGCTGTTAGTCAATATAAATAAAAACAATCATGAATATTAAAGTTGCATTATTTTTTCTTGGGGCCAGTGGATCAAGTTGTAAACACAACACTGACATATTATCACCTTATAAAGTTGTTTTGGCTAACATGTTAGCAAACAGTATTTACACATCCAGCAGACATGAAGCAACATTAGCATTAATTTAGAGTTGTGTTTCTGGACACCTGCCAAATGTAAGTCCAACATTCTCTCTTCTTTTAGCTTTGTTTTGGTCTCCACCAATTCTTGAGGGAAATGTCTGGCTCTTTAGCTGCTAAATGCTCTGTGTTCACCATCTACAGTAATTGACAGCACAGTCAGACAAAGTCAGAGTTTTTTGGTGCTGGGCAGGTAGCCTTCAGTGGATTTACCAGAGGTTTTCACTGAAAACATCCGTCTGCTGTGGCTGAAGAGGAGGTTGAAGAGAATGAAGTAAAACAGTTGAAGGCCATAAAACCAAAACAACAAGTGTTGAGGGACACTAAAAAGCTAAGTAGAGCTGAGGGGACGCGCAGCTTTGGGTGATAATTCTATGTGGGTTTGTCACTATGAGCAACTCCTTAAATATTACATGCAGTCATTTCTTCTATTGTTAATATAAAAATATTGATTAGTGCAGCTTTAAAGTTTGGAAATCAAGGCTGGATATGAAAACTGAAAAAAGAAAAAACATGTCATCAAAACTGTGCATCCATGTTTGTTTTTATTCAGCCATTAATGCTTAAAATGCTCAATAAATACAATAAACCCACCAACTGAATTTCCGCAGTCCTACAGTCTGTTTAACTGCAGCTTTGCTTTACCTCTTGGAAGTCAAATACACCCGTTGTTTTCAAAAAATTCCATTAAAAACTGCTTGCAAACACACGCTGCTGCAAACCTGCAGTACAACAGACAGGAGGGGCTTCTGGCTGTTGTAAATACATTACTTGGTTTAGAGTCTTCATGGGCATTAATGTTGATGGGAGCAAAATAAAATTACACTGGCACTTAAAGTTTAGAGTCTCACAGTTCTCACAGTGGATAACGCAAACATTGGACCATCTTTCGCCAGAATATCTTGCACCATCTCTGTACCTACATTGTTCAGTAAAGGCAGTTATCACAATTCCATTCACCTCTTTGTATTGTATTGGCTGCAGAAGTCTCAACAATGGAAATCTGAAAACCTTGTGGAAACGTGTTTTTATGTGATTTGAGTGAAGTGACCCTTTAAGAATTACTATAAAGTCTCTTGTGGGCTTCTGTTTTTTTCTTTTGGTTTCTTGCCAATGCATAAGACATAGACATGAGTAATTCTTCTCACACTGTCTTTGCACATCCCATCCCTCCAATTATTTTCTCACCACTGATCTTGGTCAGAGGAATTTATGTAGGAGATCAGTAATAGAAAAGGACACTGACATGCCTCCCCACACACGAGTCTATGTGCAGTGATTAATGTTAAAGTGTGATTTAGGCCTAACATTACTGACCTGTTGATATGAGGTTGGCAAAGTACAGCTTGTCAGAGCGCTGCTGGAACGCTGAGAGGAACCTGTAATGAGGCCTGTGAGAGATGCCAAGTGGTTGGAAACCGAAGCATACCTGCTGCTGGCTGAGACACATTGCAGCCTGGCGAGCCAGGTTTAAGGATTACTGGCTTTTTAAAAGAGAAAAAAGATGATTTAAACTTAACTGGATGTTAAATGTTAAACTTTGCTTCTAGCTTTTCTTTTTAACACAGATGTTTCTATTACATCAAAAAAACATTATTTTGCGATCAAAGGGCTTAAAATATCTGATAACTTGAAAATGAATCCATGCATGCTTCTCTTTCAGACCAAGAATCATTTAGTAGCGTTTTTATACTTGTTTAAATTAGATCAAATAATAATCATTTAAAAATGAACATAGCTTGAGCATGTGGTGGTTGATCAGGCTACATCATCATAAATCTGCAGGGCTATCAGACAGGCAGCAGTCTCCTAATCTTGCTGGTTCAACTTTAAGTAATTTTGTATGCTGTAGCTTGTGGTGCTGTTGAATTGTATTGCATTATGCTTTTAATATTTAGTCTACACTTATGTATATAAATAGGATGGATACAAGATTAGAAACACCTCTCAGTATACTGCAATATTCATACACATATTTGTCCAGAATGGATATGATTATTTTGTGATTCTGCTCCATTTACAGCATCATTGACATTGAAACCACAATTCGTCTAAGTCATCAAGAGGGTAGAATAATTTTAATCGGGGGATGCTGGCAGAATATGTAGATGCTTGTCAATTTTTTTTTTTTTATTCACATTCACTGCTTTTTTAAAACTCTGATGTTGCATGCAAGGAAGTAGTGTTATTACAACTTACTATTGAAAATATTACCATATATTTCTTATACCATAAATTATTATGCCACCTTGAGACCAAAGTTGTAGCTTTCTGCATTTATGTCTCTCATGACCAATGCCAGAAAAAAAAGCTGCATTACTTCCCAACTTTTTATGCCATATGGACAAAAATATGAGTTAAGTTGGATGTTTAGTCTTACAGTTTATGAACAGCTGCCACACAATGATGATACTTTAAAGTTGTGTATATTTTGTTGACATATGGCATAATGGCAGAGCCATTTGCAGAGCTTCCACTATAGGATAATTACCAGGTGGTTATATGACTATGGGTAACCAAACAGACTAAGTGTGAACAAAAAGGCAAACAAGTTGAATACAAGGCCTAAAGCAACATCCACAATCACTGATACAGTGCTTTGAGGAAAAAAAACTTAAATGGTTTGAGTCGCATTAGTGACTATTCAAATTGCATAAATAAAGCTCGATATGCTTCAGAGACTGTGTGACTGAAACATCAAATGGAAATACAGGAACCAATTCTCTCACTATTTCCTCTCGAAAATGCAGAAGCAAGTTTTAAACTTGGTCATTCAGCCAACACAAAGCCAACACATATTTCAACAAAAAGCTTTTGTGTACACATCCAGTGTTAACTTTTTGTTTTTCCCTTTCTATGGTATTAAAATGCATTTGTTGAGTGCCCAATGGATAAATAATTTATTAATTTCTCTCATGGTAATTGCTCAAGTATAATCAGCGTAATTATTACTGTTGAAGAGTTGCAGTAATATATAGTGTCGAGTACTGTACGGTTACTTAGATATACTTTGACTATTTATCTAAATGAAACTGTCAACTCCTAAAAATGATCTAAAATAATAACAAAATAATCTTAATTCAAGGTCCACTTACTAGGATTTTCTGGAGCTTTCAACAGCAACTCTTAATCAGTGAACAGCATCTCTGAACAGAGGGCCCATATACGACCACCTGATACCACTGTGAAAGAAGTATCGTCCTTAGGTCATGTGATGAGACATGAGCATGGTTCATGCACTGAAAGAGACAGTGAGATACAGCCAATAGCTCCGGAAAAAAGCTGGCAAGTACTGTAAACCTTGATTTTAGAATATTTTATTACAGATATGTTTTCCCAAGGTCAAGAATCGGTCTCTGTTCTGGACATGAAATTGATATTGATTTGCTATTTAAAACAGCAAACTAGCATACATCCCTTTACAAAACAATAAATATGATAGGGGGAGACTTTAGAGAGGGACAGAGAGAAAGCATGGAGGGGGAGAGATTCAACCATGCAGAACAAGAAGCAGTGGCACCTAATTAATCTGTCTATATATCTGTGTTTTTGAAGATGCTGCAAGATGAACCAGTGAACTGTCCACTGACCAAGTTGCCATGACAGTTCTGTTTGGAAAGGCAGTGTGTTTACATGGACCATTGGCTTTATGCCCCAAAGGGGATCTGTGAATCTGGCCTTTCTGCTGCCTAATTTATTCTGTTTGTCTAGTTGTTGGTTCTGAATTAAGTCAGTTAGTTTTCTTCACACTGAACTCCAAATAGTCTCACAACCCCATATTTGGCTTATATCCATTTCCTACAGTGCTGCCACCCTGCAGACATCAGCACTCATTTCCCAAACGTGTTCACTTTTGTACAATGAAATGTTTGCATGCATGCACATACAAATACTGCACACACACCCCAATAAGCAAACTGCACGAGGCTATAACAACATTCACAGTGTGGCAAGAAAATAAATCAGCTTGTACTTGAATATCTGCACATCAGAGCAAATCCCGTTGGTTATTGTAATTACAAAGTGCAATAAATCAAAATATAAACTGGATGTGTTTGCCGTGGCTTTTCTCCCTCCCTGAATTTTTTTTCAGAAGATCCTACTGCTGATGCAGCTTTTCTGAAGACAACAAGCACTGGAGAATTGCGCATGTCTCAGCAAATATGAGAAATCGACATCAGGGGTAATGAAGTGACTGAGATAGGAGTACAGGCTGCCATATGATGTTGTGATAATGTATTTCTTCCTGGGGATCTGATTTTAGTGCAGTGATTATCATGCTTTTGATTACCTTATGACATAAGTCTTTAGCTCCTCAACAGATGTTTCCACGTTGATGGACACCGAGACACTGCATACCCATATTCACTGTGCAGTATAGTTTTAACAGGCTCTATGAGATGCCAGTGTGTAATAACATATTATGAAGACAAGATCAGGACAGTATATGCTGCAGGGTGAACTACAGTGACTTTATTAGGAACGTGATGACCAATAGGCCCTAATGTGAAATACAGCTTGTCATTTTTACTAGCAGAGGAAAAGGGATGGATGTAAACCAGCCCTCTAAAAACAAACAGAGCATTGGGTTTCTCAGTAAACCAGTATTTGCAATAAAACTACCAGAAGATTGACATCCTATTCCGTTGAGCATTTAAAACCGTCAGTCCTATTTTGCTTGCCACACAAAAAAGGAGCAGTTACACCTCACTAAAAGGTAAATAAAAAGTGCCTCTCTTGCAGTTTTGACTCTGATTTTTCCCTCAGCTGCCATTGACAAGCTACAAAAGAATCCAGAATTCAATTTTAGCATTGTGAAGTAAAAGAAAAGTATTCTTTCAGGAGGTAAATGAACCAAATTCCAAATAGGATCCTGCGTTGCTACAGTCAGCGAAGCCAGATTATGCAGCATTAAATCTGCATTGCTGTAGGGATACATGTCATATTAGGTTAGGTGGCAAAGGAAATGCATGGCTTGAGGTTTCCAGGCTTTGCGAACATTTCATTTGTGGTGCTGCGGCAGAAGCAGTAGGGTAGAACTCAGGAGAGCATGCTGCCCTTCCAACTGCCCCTGAGGCCAGCGGGCTGTCACTTTCACTCTCTAACAACAGTCAACTCTACAGTTTGATGTGTGCATTTCAGAGATGCATCCGAGTCTTTGCAAGCCGTCAGCATTCCACACTGTTGGTATTGAAGTGATGAAATAATTTTTTCACTGTCTTTGTTGGTGCAGTACTACGTTTCTAGGTGCATTTCCACCACCAAGTCGGTGGATGTGAATCGGGCCTCCAGCATGCTTGTGTGAGTGCATGATACAAACAAAACAGTGATTGTAATAACAAGATTCAATAGAGCTTCTCGAGGTCAAAAATTTCACAGGGTACCTTTAACGTCAGCCCTGGTGACTGCACGTAGCACTACAGTCAACAACAGCTAGCTAACTTTGGAGTTACTGGTAGCATATCTCCACTTATGGTGGAGGCACATTTTAGGAGAATCCTGTCACTCATCTCAACAAATCCCACTTTCACAACCTGTCCAATTGCCGTTTTTCCCACAGCAATCCAAAAATGATGAATAATGATTTCCTGAATTTTGACAAGCAATGAACAATTGGCCTTTACTTTTGTGGAAGCTTTTCATCCCTTGCGTTTGTCTTGGATGATTGGTTCAGTCAAGAAAGAACAAGATGTTATCAGGAAATGTGGGCTTCTCATGATCAAGAATGTTCTCTGGTTTCCATGGCTACCAAGAGATCCTAGCAGAGCAGAATTGTCAGTCTCAATTACAAAACGGCTGATTAGTATCAAGGTACTTGTGCAGGAGGAAGTACTAGAGCCTTTCAGATCCACAGGCAGCTGTGCGACTGAGGGGCAATCAAAGTGTGTGATTGCCGTCATTTCATAAGAACTCTGTTTGTTTTACAAATTAGATAGAAATTACTTACAGGTCAGAAATCCTCCGATTTTCAAGTGAAAAGTAAAACTTTGCTGCACTTTTTTCCCCCCTTACATGTTATTAGATCTTAAAAGGTTCCTAAGCTTGTTTAACACATTTTTTCGTTATCATTCAGTTATCGCCGTTTTAATTCATATAACTAGCTTAAACAATTTTATCTTAAAGTATTACTTAAAGTGTCCTCACTGCACTTCATTTAAAAATGACATTGCTGCACAGTGTGAAATGGAGAACCTCATGGGATTTCAGAGCTAATGAGAAAGATAATACAGTAGAAAAATGTGCTGTAGTTATTTGTTGTTTTTTGCATGCACCATGCAACCAAAGAGAAGGATCCCCTATTCATCTCTGTTGCCTTGCCTGGGTCAGGGAGAGGACACAATCAGGCTAATAACAAAATTAGCCTTGATCAAATTACTTCTGTCTTGGTGGTTAATGATACTGCCAAGTTTGGAGCCCCCTGGAGTCAAGAATGCACATTTATCGGATATTCCTAGTGCAGTTGAAGTTAAATTAACTTTGAAATCACAGACCACTAATGGTTATGGGTCTGTACTCCTTACTCCTCACAACACAGTTATCACTGCAGCTTAGCGGGAGCGAATGACACTTCCACTGCCATTTCTACTTACCTCGGAAGAAAATAGATGGGTAGACATTATGAGTGCTCTGGTAAACAATGTTCCATGTTTGCTCTTTAGGTCCGGTGTTTTGGTCAAGGATGATTCTAGTGTAACAACTCTACTACCTGGGATGGGATCAAGTCATGCCATGGCTTCTGTTGGTGCCCAAGGCCACTCTAGCGCCCAGTCAGACTTCACAGCCACAGAGCTCTCGGTCTCCCGGTGGGAGCTCATGCTCAGTGTCAGGTGTCAGGTGGAGTTATCCGGGCCCTAGAAAGAGGACTCCATTGTTTGTGAAAGCCTCGGTCATTGTCACACCACATCTCTTGCCGCAAGGAGAGATGGGACAGGAAGGCTTCTAAAGTGATCTGATTCTCTGTTAGTGGAGGTAACTGCGAGGGGAAATGTGGTTTACTTCTACAGTAAGGCTACGTACATTCTGGAAATGCTTCATGGGTTGTACAGCTACATCTGCCACTGGTGAAACTGCTCAGTGTACAGGGAGATCCTCTGAAAAAGGAAGTCATAAAAATAAAGGGGAAAGCAGTCCATTTGTAGTGCTTTAAAACCACACATGGTCACAGTTCTGCCATGTCTGAAAATAAAATGTTTTACCTCCAATAAGACCTATTTATTTAGGTTTATACAATATAAAAAGCTCTGCAACTAAAGAAGTGAGAGCCAAAGAGGCAATTCAAAATTCTCCTTGAAGCAAGGGTGAATATGATAGGTGTCACTCTGCGTTTTTGCACTTGTCTTATCAGCGGGCAGCCCCTCAGATGACGCATGGTTATTGTCATGTTGCTGCAGTCACTCTTGCACATGTGGTTAAAGTGACCTGATTATGAGTGCTTGACTCTCAGATGACCCTGTTGCAGAAAGTCTCCAGAACAGCACCGCACATCTATGATTGCTCCAAAAAGTATCAAGGGTGGGAAAAAAAAAAGCTTGCTTTTTTTGCTCAGCGCGTCTTTGTGAAAGAAATCAAAATGAGGAGCAGCAGTGAGATAACTCATAAATTGAATGATGATAAAATTGAGTGTTTTATTCAGTGGTTTGTGAATTACAAGGTCACCTTGCTTTTGAGAGCAACAGGAATTCATGTGGCGGCTGCTCTTATCAAATTCACGACTCTTGGCACTTCAGTACAAGAGATCCACACCCGTACTGTACCTCCAGGCCTTTTTGCAGCTCCACATGCCACTATACTGTCTACTTAGCACTCCATTCTCTGCTCTACTGTGGTATCATTCCACCTGGCCTTCACTCCTCTCCCCACTTGATTGACCTTCTCATTTCAGACCAGTCAGAATTGTAGAGTCGCTTCCAATCTTCCACCATAGGCTGAACAACACCTTCTACACACTGAATGGAAACATCTCACCTCCATTCACTGTAATTGCTCTCAGAGAAAGTCCATTTGATCCCTCCTTAGCTGTTATTCTATTTGTATTATACTTCTTGCCCTTTGCTCTTACATGGGTGTTCTACGCTCACAGAAATATTGTAAGATTTTTCACAAAATTACTCTTGTGATTTGTGTATTCAAATTTACTCTACTTCAGTGTTGGCTTGATTGCTAATTGGTATTAACCCTATCAGTCCCAGTAGAATGCTATTGTTTCGCCCACTGTTTTTGACTGTTAACTGTTTAACTGCATGAACCAATTGCTATATTTTGCTACCTGTCAACATATCAATAGCCCTGGCCCTTACGGAGCTATCACGCTTGGTTGTAACCCCTCAAAGCTGAAATACAAAGCTAATTATTATTTTTATATCCAAATGTGCTCAATTCACATAAATGAAAAACTTCAAATTAAAATGCATTAAAATGCATTTGAATCACCAGCCAATCACGACACATCAGGTTGAGACAAATGTGTTTTGCCACTGTTAGCTAGCTAATGTTCCCTAACGTAACGATCAGATTCAGCGACACAAAATGGATCGGTTTTTGAAATGAAAAAGTGATGTGGGAGACAACCCTGCACCAGAAAAAGCTCCAAAGCGTGTGGTGAGGAAATATGAGCCTGAATACATTACATTTGGAATCATAATGACAGCACAGTATGCTGACTGTGGTGAAATCCTGTCAAATGATGCGCTAAAACCATCGAAGCTCCAGAGACACTTAAACACAAAACACCCGGGATGTTGTGTTTTTTTTTCCTCACTTATTTGGGAAGGTGGTCCTCGGAAATGTTTAACCCCTGATGTAGATAACTGGATATAACAAACAAAATTGTCCTCCTGTAAGAGGGGGGTGGAGGTGGGTTTAAAATTAAATACATTATGATCTTATGTATTATTGCATTCTATGGCTAGTTTTAGATAACATAAAACAGTGCACGTTATAGCTTACAGTCCTAAAGAGCAGTCAGAGTGCCCCGGTACTACAGGGTTCTATCTTCTCAAACTCAACTGGGATTTCTGGGTGGTGATAATTTGAAGATATCTTGTTAAACATTAGGCTACCTGTAAGTGTTATCAAGCCTTTGTTGGCCACAGAGTTTGTTTTCTGCATCAATCCAGAGGAAGAATCCTCATTAGACTTTTGCTGATGGAACCACGGTGATATTAACATTCGGGTTGACCTACAAAAAAAAATGTCATCTCTGGGGCACTCAACACAGCAGTAGCTGGTGACCAATCAACATCTCTTACTGCCCCCCCAATCAAAGCAGTCTGGAACCGGGCCTGTCGGTGAACCTGTAAATTGTAAATCTTGAATGCAATTATTCACAAAATGTCTTAATTTTCAAATATTTTGGGTTATTCTAAAAAATGTGCAATTTAATATTTAAGCTAATAACAGACGCTGAGAATCATAAATGGAAGGATGGCAGGAACAGTTTTTGGCCTGGGACTGAAGGGTTAACCTTGTGGTAATTTATATATGGACTGAAAGGTTATTCCTTCAATATAACCTTGGAGCTTCTACATGTTAATAAAGATCACTAGATACCCTGTGTGCCTTCAATGTCAAGTTTAGTTTTTTTTATTTAACCAGTTTAAGTGTCAAATTTACTAAACTGCCTTTGAACTGAGTGCATTGGAGAATTATTTTAATTGTTTTGTTTGTTTGTTTTGCCCTTGCACGACATAGGCGAGGTTTGATGTTTCGCAGTTGCATGCCTTATGGTGTTTACAGCAGCAAAGTGGTGATGTATGAGTCGGCTACTCAAGACTTGCAAGGTAATTAACAAATGAGGTTTTGGCTAACAAAGCATGGCCTTGATGGGGCTGCATTCCTTTCATGGAGCCCCACAGCTAGGTCGCTCACAAGGATGCCACTTAATAGACTTAGATGAATGAACTGTGACTTGGGCCAAGCAGGTGGACCAACCACTACCCCCACCTAGACCCCTGCTGACTCAAACTCACGCATGCATGTGAACGCACAGACACACACACAAATGTGGACATGCACACGAACCGATGCACATACACAACATCCGTAAAGGAGAGTGTGTACAGCTGCAAGGTGAAACATGGCAAAAAAGAGACCAATTATCCTCCAGACAGATGACTCAGGATGTGGGAGGCCTGATCATTTTTCCTGCCGAGGTTTGAAACCCTGCTGCTGTCGGCTGCTGATAACCGGTCTCCTCCTCTCCAGCCTTCTGTTTATGGTACTGTCCACTTTAAAAGGAACACTGTTTGAATGTTGGAGTTAAGTTGTCGGCCGCTATGTGCTCTTGTGAGATGAGAAATGATGCGAGAGACTAACATAGAGGATGATGCTATAACCCCATTCCCAAACAGCATCTCAATTTTCAACAACAACAAAAAAAAAACAAACATAAAAACAAACTGATTAGTTTGTATGTCTATATGTTTGTATGTCTTTGAGTATGAATAATTGGGGCACACTGAAGAGAATGTTGCCAAACAGAGGATGTTGCTGCTAGGCAAATTGTTAATAATCACCATACAAACACACATTTACAATACTAGTAACACAGAATGCCGAGAATAGTAAGTACTGCCAAACACTTCAAGATCTTCGTGACACCAGCAGCAGCTTCAAAGGCTGATCTATCCACCATGACTCTATGCCTGATGGCGGAGAGATCAAACAAAATGAAAAATACATTCGTCAGAACAGGTTAAAAAAAATAATTTTTTTTTAAATTCAGTGGCTTGTCAATGATGAGATGAGATCATACATGCTGATACTGTTACATTTCATTTTTGAAAATCTGTCTCTTGTAAGCTCCCTTCTGTTTCTTTCACAAGTGTTTAGGGCAAAGTTTACATTGCAGCTAAATATGGCTATCACTCCTCACGGGAACACAAAATCCTATTATGTTCATACACAGTTTGGTTATGACACAGAAACCAATAACATTATCAGGCATTCACAGTTGAGCAACAGTTCAGTGTTGATTTTGGTTCATTTCTGTCTCAGAACTCCGCTGGACAACTAACTGGCAGCACCATAGTACATGTGACATTAAAACACCAGAGTTTTCCGCCTCTAAAAAATGTCCGAAAGCAGAGGTGCTTTGTGGAAGGAAAGACAAACAAAATAGCTTTTAAATGTTTAGGCAGAAGAGGCCATCTAAAAGAAACTAAAGAGAACAGAGAGGGGTTTTCATTTAACACTTAAAGTGCAGGGGGAATCAAAGAAATGCCAAACAATGCTGAGTTAAAATCAAAGAGCTAAAGACAGAATAGCTGCAGAACAAGAGATGCCTTTTATGGTCTAAATGTAATTATGGGTACAATACAGATGTTATTTGTTATTTGTTATCCACTACTGAGTGGATAACTGACTTGAACCACCGGTCATCTCAGTCTGCTCTGCTGTAATAAGAAAGCCATATTTATTCATGATAATGGGTGCAGGTTTACTGTTTTAAACACTGAATCCTGGAACATCACCTAAATGTTGCAGAAATGAAATGGATAATATAATCTGGAGCACTTAAACAAAACACCATACTAACTAAAGTACATAGGCAAATTACCTGTCTAGCATAAAATGGATAAACCTGTTCAGCATTTTTGCATAAATGATACAAAGAAACATCTGTGAAGTTCCTATGTATATTTTACTGTGATTACACAAATGTTTGGTGTAGTTAGATTACTCTCCAGCTTTTTTTCCTGTCATTTGGCCAGGTACAAATGATACCATTTAAATTTTTGTGGCACCAAATAATTGCCACAAGAGTGCCACAAAAAGCAGATCTGAGTTCTCAGCCAAGTACACTGTGGTGCAGTTAATTACTACTGAGAATATAATCCATATAATCAACAGGAAATAACCATAATGCTCACACTTGTACAGCCTAGCAACAAATTGAATTATGAACAAACCGCAGTATTGAGTGGATGACACATTACAGAACATATATCCATTAATTGGTTAATTGAGAGTCTGGTTGACGTTTGATCTTGAAGGCTCATCATTGACCTTGGAAACAGTTTGACAAAAACTTTCAGCATAAGCTCCACTTACTGGAAATTTCCCAGGGCTTTCAGTAAAATCTCATTGCTTTCATCTGCAGACAGAAGGATGAGTTTTGTTTACAGGCCCTAATTTGGGCAGCATAAACAAGCAAAAACAATGTTTTAACAAAAGGCCTCACCTTAGCTGAAATATTAAGACAACACACTTTCAGAGCTCTAGTTTTCCTACTCAACCACAAACTTTCACTTGCATGGAGTTTCTAGGGACGCAGGAATATTATACCAAACTACTACAAGCTTAGCAAGACTGACCAGTAATATGGACAAAGTACTGAAACAGTTTACAGCTCTCATCTCCTCTGTTAACTGACAAAATATATTCAATACAAAATATCCAAGAGTTATCCAGTCTTGCTAAGTCTGTTAATATAATAATTGCTTCTTTTAAGTAAGTTTTAAATATTTACCAGGAAGTGCTGGTTTTCCTATATTTAATTATGTATTTACTTACTTGTGATTTTCTTATTTATTGTATTCTATTTGCCCAGAGTTTGATTTCAGTTACTACTTTCAGTTAATTACTTTAGTGTGTAACTACATCCATCTACCTCCTTGAGGGGTCATTGTGAACAGAAGATAAAGGTCTAAAAAGTCCATCAGGAACATTATCAGAGCTTAGGATAGGTTTTGGGTAGAAAAAGGGTTAATTTTGTGATGACAAAAATGGGCCGACTTATTAAACATATGTAAACAACATTAATCTATTATACATACTGCAGAGACAATATGAGACTACAATACAATGTGACCTGGGGAGTTAATCTACACAATATCACCACAAGTTGCTTAGTCAATGAGAGATTTCAGAATAAATTAACATAAGAATTTCCCCTGAGGACTATTCTAATCAGAGTATACTATCGTTTTCTGTTCCTGCTTAATGAATCATACGAATTATAGTCATATTATAAATGGCAAGTCTTTGCAGGGCTATTAGTTTGTTTCTTTAGGGGTCTAATAGAAGACATGCTTCATTTAGGGCCCTGTAGTGTCCCGCAGCAACACGGAATGAATTGCATTATTTCCAACAGCTGCCATTTTCCAATGATCTTATCAGAAGTGCACTAACATAATGTGGCAGAGGAAGTTATTATTCCAGGCCAGCCGTCTCACTCTCACTCCATAATAGCATTCATCTTTTTGAGCCGGTCTTTTACTTCCAGCTCTCCGTCCTCCTCGCACATTTCCCCCACATTCTTTCTTAATTACAAAAGATGGATTCCGTCAGTAGATACAAAGATTTATATTCAGCAGGAGTTTGCCTTTAACTTTCATTTTAATGCTAATGCCTTGTGCTTTATTAACTCCCTGGTGTGTAAACGTTTGGTGGAATGTGCCTGCCTGAATGCAATAACACCTCATTCAATACGTTGATTAAATTTTGGTGCATCTAAAGAGGTGTCCGTAGAGATTTCACTTGGTGGGACAAATATTCCTTCATCCTATTACTGGCTCCAGACGTCCTTTTCTGTATTGCAGAGCCACCCCACACCCCCCTGCCAATCTGTGAGCTGAGTTCTTGATTTCTGGCAGGTAGTCTGACGGAGAACGAAACAAGCACTCCTCAAGTGCACCTTTTTCCAGGCATCATGTAGGCCTAATCATGCAGCACTTATCACCTGCTTTGCCCTTCACACTTGTTTGTCATCACAGAGCAGCAAATAGTTTTATGCTTCCATCTCCTAGGCCATTACATTCATAGTCAAAGCCCTATTGACATGCAGAAGCAGGACGAGTGATAATTTATTATTTTCTCTGAATATGCCAATGGCTTGGGCATTACAGACAACAATAATGGCTACATCTGACACTTATTCTCACTTTCCTTGAAAATACATTGCATTTTGTTGCATTGAATAGAAAACACTATCAGCTTTTCAAAAACTAAGATGACAATCCCTTTTTAGCCTGATTATCATGTACTTTTGAGTCTATGGGTCCTTGGGTTTCCAAAGTCAAAAAAGTCAGAATTTTCTCAGCTTGTTGAGGGACAAATAATCCCTTAAATGCAGTTCATAAACATTGGACTTGGCGTACAAGGTTTTATATGATCATAATATATTTCCTTAATTATAACATTGTGTGTCAAAGCTATCATGGCACTGAATTTTAATGCCAGAATGTTGAAAATTGTATGATGATCTGACATAGATAAGATCTCACATGCTTTTTTAGGAAACAAAAACATCAAAGAGATAGGCAGTAACTCTTCAAACAAAAAGAACAGCTCTTGTAAATTTACAATATAATAAAAAGAAATGTACATTTTATGGTGCTGAGGTCTTTCACAACTGCAGAAAATGTCATAATAATTTTTATATTTAGCTGTTGACTCAACAGTTGTCAAATGTGTAACGTAAAATGTGGTGTGCTTTGATGAAAAGTCACATTAAGGTATTATTTCTTGAGGTGCAATATTGGATCACTGCAGAAAACTCTGGTTCAATACAGGAGTAATAATTGATGACAGTGGTGATAGCAAACCAAAATAGCAAAGTTGCAGGCCACAAAACCAAAACAATTAGCTAAAAGATGTTACAATGCTTTGTGGAGCTGAGGGGAACTGTTGAGTTGTGTAATAAATCTCTGTGGGTTCTTCAGTTCAAGCAACCCCTTTCACATTTCACATAGTCCTTTAATCCAATGTTAATATAAAAACGCCGATTAGTGCAGCTTTAACTGTATTGTAAGTACTGTATATTGCAAATCAGATGTTAACTATAAATGGTACATTTAAACTGCAAGGATTATTTTCCAAAACGGTTTTGCTTATAAATGATGATATTTAATGAAAAACAAATAATTTCTTAATTGCAGCAGATGCCAATAATCTTGACTGATGCACCTGTACAATGGGACGTGCTTTCCTCAGCCACTTTTAACATCAGTGAAAGAATTAAACCGTCATTCATAAATATGTGGAAAACATTTGCTAATAAGCTGAGTTAATGCATTATTCAAAAAGTGATTCAGGAGCAGCTTATTATAGACTGCTATCAAAGTGTTACTCTGTGTTGTATTTCTCCGAGGTTCTCTCTCCCTTGATGTGCACCCAAAGAAACAATACAACACACAGAGAAGGGGAGTGAAAAAAACTTCTTAGCAAGAGCTGGGACTCTAAAAACATCCATCTCATCATGCCAATCAAACTAGCGAACATTTCAACCCAAAATGGATTGCCCTCTACCTCTGCTACTTGTATACGCCATCATCTTAATGGAGAGGCATCTTATTGAAGTGGAATAACGAACTTCACTCCTCTCTCTTGTTTGTGGATCAAAGCAGCCACTTGCGACATGAATGCGAGGACATGGCGGTCTGATTACTTTAATAATACATGAGAAATCTAATGAACATATTCAGAAAGTGGCACGTCACCCATCTGTGCGGTGCTGAGTGTTGATTAAAGTTTGCCTGTTTGGCATTTGAATAATGAACAAACACTGTGGAGAAATGGCAGCCATTAACCTTTCATTGAGTCCCTCTTATTCTAAACCACAGCGTATCAGGACATTTCAATTCCTGCTCCCAATTTTCCACTACATTACCCTTCTAGAAAAGATTCCAACAGTGTCCCTGTCAACAGAAAGGTATGTTAGGACTTTTAGTTATGAACCACCCAACAAGTTCATATACTGTGGATGTATTGCCCTTTTCTTACAATTCAGGCACCAGTCAGTATGCTTTTTAAGTCTCTTAGTGCAAGAGATATGTGTGATGTATACACTGTAAAACATCACACAGGAATTCAGTTTAATCAACTAATCTTTTATCATTAAAGGTGCTCTGTGGAGTTTTCTTGTAAACAAACTTAAGTTATGTTCACATTCAGTCTTATACACCCAAATGTATTGTGTGAATCATTTAGGTCTAAATAAACATGCTGACTGCATTACTTTCCTCATAAAAAGTTTGCAAAGCAGATTTCTTTGAAAATGTTGAAACCTGCACTGTTTACACCCATGTTTACTTACTATAGCAGTCTTCTTCTTCCCTGGCTTTGTTAGCTCATTTCTGTGTTTCTTGGCACATTACTGCCACTTGTAGGTCAGTGGAATAGTGTGAAACCACTGGCTGGAAAGGTTTATTGCGTGCTTGTGCGCATTCATGTACGTCCTTGCACGTTACAAACTAAACAGGGACTCACTTGTCAAAACATTTCTCCATAACGGTATTAGTGATCAAAATCTCCACCGGGTACCTTTAACTTAATATAAATTGATACATTTTATTAAGTTGATTCAACTTAAAATTCCTAGTTCTCATTTTCAGACGCATTTTAGGAGTTCTTCTGACATGAAGCCTTGCGAGTTGAAATGATGATTCGATTGTAGGTACTGCTGAGTGTGCACATAACTACATTAAATGAAGTTTCTACAGAGACATGATCAGAATAATAGCACACTTTCCAGCATGCAATCTTAAGGGTTAAAACTCTCCAGACAGCCTTCTTTCTTGTAGTTTTATGGAAACGTACATGATGGAAACGTGCTGTGTCTTTTAATAAATGTTAAATGAAGTCATGGATAATTATGAAAAGAAGGCTAGCTATGATGGTTAGTATTCCAGTCAGTGGAAGCAGCCTCACTTGTTGTCTTTGTGCTAACTTTGGTATAAAAGTGGCTCTTTATTTTTCTATTTTCATTTGTATTCTACATTATTGATGTAATTGTAATTTTGATTGGATGTTGCAACTTGTGGCTCTAGTATAAAGATGTTGTCATTTCATATTGTGATTTTGTTACCTGATGAAGGTCCATGACCCAAATATAACTCTAAGAAACTCAGTGCTAACAAAATAACATTTAACATATACTTTATACAGTCTCTGTTGCTCTATGTCTGTTGATTTCTTGGTCATTTAATTTATTTATTTCACCAAGCTAAGGAAACCAGTAGCCTGCTGAGCTTGAATTCTGTTCACACCGTTGACAGTTTTTATAACTGTCAATTCTACCAATTCTAACATGCTGCTACGAGGATTGTTAAAAACAAACTATATATTTTTCTTGCACGGTTTCCATTTGTTCCGGTTAAGATTTTTTACAGGCTGAGAATCTGTGTTTAACACTCAACTAAATACTGTACATGTCGTTCACAACAATGAGGTGGCAAAATAGGGTGTCTGCTCATCTTGCTGTGCCTCCAAACTTCTGTTTTCTTTTCAAAGAGTGGTCTTTGTGTTTTCCTGGCACAGGTTTCAGCTTCCACTAAGCCTCTAAAATGTTGCAAATGGAGACATTTATTCTCTGCTCCAGGAAGTGGTACTGTAGCTTGTTAAAAGACACTTTTCAAGAAATAAAACCAAAGCTTTCTTGTCATCTTTCCGAACACTGGACATTATTTTGCCAAACTTTTTCCAGCAATCCACGCTTGTAATTAAAGTGAGATTTAAACTAATAAATATGAGTTTTTAAAATAGCTGAAAGCAAAGCCAGACATCTTAAGAAAACTTCCCTGAATCAATACAGCAGTAACCATCCTCTCTGTTAAATGGTGTTTGTACAATGATTTGTGATGACTTTTGTTCGTTAAAACAATAAAAGCTGATGGGAGAAGAGAGCACACACTGCTCTTGCTGGGACCCCATGCACCCATTACTTTGTTTGTTTGACACATCTTTTAACAGTGTACATACAGTCATGCATTGGCAGACAGTAGCAGCAACTCAGTGCATAAAAGCATCTGGGAGTAAACATTTGTCTTGATTATCTAGAGAAGAACATTAGTATTTATTAAGCTGGAGTGCATTTACTGGACATGTAAGGGAAGATATGTGGTGTTATGAGTTTAATTTTGCCCAACTATATGGCTTGTTGAGAATAGATGACAGTGACACCTACAGTATGCTGACAGACAATGGCACAAAATAAAATAAAGTAACTGCTTTAAACAATCTAAATGCAGTCATGCAGAAATGTAAGAGATGTCTGGTGAAGCTGGCAACAAAAATCTGTCAGGTTTGGTGCTAATGTTTAGCATATGGTCACAAGAAAAACGTGTGACAATCAACACCAAAAGGTGCAAACTTCTCTAAACAACTGCATAAGCAACCATCTGTGGGATATTTCCTGAAGTCACTTCAAAGAAAATGAATCCTTTTTAAATGAACAAAACGAAAAAGCAATTGCCTAAATTTTAAGACTGCATGTAGCTGTCTGATGTCTTTTCTTTGGCATTCAAATGTAGGTCAAGTCTTTGTAGTCTTTCAGCTTACATATTGTGCAAAATAACTGTAAAATCAGACACTAAATGTTTCATTTCCAGGAACTACAATCATCTCCCTGATATTATTTCTGTCGAAAATACTACTTGCTTGTATCAGAGGTTCAAAATAAGAGCAGATATAAAAAGAGGAATATAGAAGTTCAGTGAAGTTTGAGGAAATCAAAATCTTGGAGGATTATTTTTGTCAGACAGGTTCTTTTTAAATTATTGGGATATCATCCCAATAGAAGTGCCCATTGTGTAGTTTGAGAGTGTTAAAGCTGGAGCTTGCGCTCAGCCTGTGGCTTCTTCTTGCTTAGACTGGCAGTGCGCAAACAGCTATCAGACCTATAATGACTTTGGAGAAAGGGTTGTGAGGAAAACACTCCTTTTAACAGTGTGTTGAACTTCTGCAATTTCTTTGCTCCATCCATTGAAACTCCCCTTAGGGGAAATCCTGAATAAGAAAAAAAAACAGAACAAACAAACCCTTTGTAAACTGTAAACAGTGAAAAGACATGTTCCATATAGACATGGAACAAATGTACAATAAACCTTACCCCATAAATTACCTTCATATTCAACTATTGTCCATTAGCACAATACATTTTAGAAAAAAAACAATACTGGAGCTGTCCTGGGTGTTGGCTGACATTTACGCTGGTGAGCTAGAATCCCACTGGCGAGAACCGATGGCCAATTGTTCACCTTGAGTGATCAACCTCATCATTTGCCTCACCTGTTCTCATTGTGTTTACCTTGTTGTTCCAAATAGTCTTGGAGCCGCCAACAGCAACCTACCTTCACTCCAGTCAGTTCTGTCTTGTTACTTATTTATTATTTAGTTTGTTCTGTTGCCTAATGTCTGTGGCCAGTGTGTAGCAACTTGAAGCCTCTGTATTTGTATGATTTCTGACGATGGGGACTCTCAGTGGCAGCCTAAAAAAGACACTGTGGCAGACAGCATACACACACACACACACACACACACACACACACACACACACACACACAGGTGGTTTCAGTATATTTGAAGTGTCTTCAAGTTTAACTGACAAAAATCACTTGGTAACAGTTAAAGATCACGGTTGAAAAAACCCCATGAATCATTACTTCTATGATGAGACAGGAAACAAACCCAGGCCACCAAACAAACAAAACCAGGTGTCAAGTGCTTTATGCTTATCCACAACTTCCACACCCTAACCTTTCACTGTGCCTTAAAGTCTAATCTCTTTCTGCATTGGCATAAAACATTAGCCTCGACTATACTGTAAAGTGTATTCACTTTTGAATTGTAGCAGAGTTGTTGACATTCAGAAAAAACATTTGGCAAGATAAGTTCAAATAATTGTTATATAGCCTTGATATTAAGATAAAATATAAATTACACTGTAGTGGTTTGCCATTCACTTCTTTAAGGGGTGCCAGTCAGAATCATATCTGACAAAACAATATTTATGTGCAACATTTGTACCATATCCATCTATGTGCCTTCCTTTTAGTGCATATGCAACTGTTTTGTTTTTTTCCCCACACTGAATTATGGTAGCTTATGTCTGCATCATACTGTGAGAAACATCGGGCCTCCCTTTTCCTGAGAGCAACTGCATTCACAATATTTGAAAGCTCAGACTGATCAAAACAACTGCTCATTTGACATCAGCTGCTAAACAATGTTACATAGTAGCTTAGCCATGTTATAATTGCATGTGCCTAGCACACGAGAGCTATATTTAGCATTTGTGTGTGATGTGCATTCATCCACAGTAATCCCATTTAGATTTTCTCATACAGTGTAGATGAGTCACATGATGAGTTGACTGAAAAAAAGACATCTCATGTCCACGGGTGATATCTCAGTTATTACCGACACCTGCCTAAGTGCAACTAGACAGTGATGAGTACTGGGTTCTTGCTTCTGCTTTCATCCTCAGTGGAAATGTTACATACAACTGTTGAGTCATTTTTTTAAAAAGGTTTGCCATGAATTTAGTTACTTGTTCCTCTGTAAATGTACTATATACTGTAGGTACATGTATGTGCAATACACCCCACACTTGTACTCCAAAATAACAGAGGATGTTGTGTAACTGGCCACACACAATGGAGCATCACTTCCATATATAAATAAAGCCTACTTGGCATAATATGGTTGGGCAACAATTGATTAATGTTTCACTCAGGTATGATAAATCATTTGTTATTAGCATATTTATTGTGTAGTTTTTATAGTTCATTCATGTAAAATTGTAGCTATTTACTGGGTACAAACATGCAGAAAAACATTTTCAAAGCCATTTGTATTCTTTAACTTGTCCAATCCTTTATGAAATGCAAATGCATTGTGTTGTAATTGGGCTGTACATGTATTCATAGATTGTTTGCAAGTCATTATTAAAACTGTTTGCTGCTCCCAATCTAAAATTGCAACAAGTAACTGTTGATAAATATGTTCAGGCTTATAAGACAGCTGCTATTGTGATGAAGGACACAAAGAAGTGACAATGGCTTGGATTGTTGACATTTTATTCATATTCAATTTATGGCACACACAGTTTGCTACACAAACGACAGTAAAACAGATGGACAAAGAGGCAAACAAAACCAATAAGTAATAGAGGCGTATCTAATTTGAATTACTTTTTCCTGCTTTGAAACTATTTAAAACTAAACTTTAAAACATGGTATGGTTACTGCCACTGACAAAGCATACTGGATCCATGAGTTAAAGCTCCATTAAGCTATACAAATGAATAAATCATTTATATTGAACCAAATGAAGTATGCTAAATGGTCCCTAGTACTGCTGAACCTGCTGAGATGCAGCTATACACAGCCTTTAGCTCATTGTTTTGGTTTTCAGGGCCTCACATTAGACAAGAGTGCAAAATGAAGACCAGCTAATGAGGATGCTATGGACTACATCTGAATATGTATATTCACAATCTAATATTTTCTTACCTCATATCCCTGTCCTGTCTAATATTTTCTGCCAAGTTTCAGATTTTTTACTCAAGTCACAGTAGAATCAGAGAGCAGAGTTACATAACTCTGGAAATTGAGAGGCGCACAAAATGTACTTTTCCACTATGTTCTCTACAGTGAACTTGCCATCGTAACTTCCACCTCTCGTCTATGCCAGAATTCCATTTGACGCATATTGTGGAGGTGAGTGTATTTGGGGTCAAAGTTCAGTTCAGTTAAAAAATTTAAAACAAAACAAAACAAACTCTCTGGTGGGTTGCTCATATTGCTCAGTGTCTGTGGCAGGTGGTAGTCGGAACGACTTGATACACAAGAGTTTATCATAGCTGTGCTTCTTTGAGTTTCGATCAGTTTTTTTAGTAGTCTAAAATTGCAGCTTTAAGTTGCAATACACATGGGAACACTTTTTACGGAAAAAACAGATACTGTATGAAATTTGCAGCAATCCTTGTACAATAGAAGGAACAAAGAGCTCATTCCATAAAATGTCAGCATATCCCTTTCAGCAGCTATACCATTGTTTAGGGACTTGTTTTTTTAAAACTGGTTAAGTAGATATAACTTTTGCATGAAAATGTTTCTCTGCAGATACGACAAGGTTTACTGTATCAGAAACGATGGCATTTAATTTGTGAAAACAGGTCAAGAGAACAAGATTCCTTCCTTATGTTTTGGCTCACAGTAGAAACGCTGTTCCCTTGGGAACGTGCTGATTTTGGGTCTGTATTCCCCTCTGATTCGTTCATATGCCTTTGGCAATGTCTGATAACACTCATTGTTTGATAGCATTGGAACACAAACACACACGCTCACAAACACAGTGCACATGCGCGCGCACACACACACACACACACACACACACACACACACACACACACACACACACCACTGCTGTAGGAGGGGGACAAGTGTCAGCTGGAGGCAAAGAAAGATAGGCCGCCCCTGCTACACAGTTAATCTTAATGAAAAACGAGTCTGCCTCCAGACTGGGTACTTTGGCTGACATCCATTGATGTTCTTTCCTCAATGTATTTTCTTATTTATTTATTTTTTATATTTATATGTTTTTATAAAGCATCATGATTAATCAATGAATCAATCATGAAATGTCTATAAAATACACAGGTATTGAATTTTCCAGTGTTGTGAAACAGAGAAAAGCACTTGAAAAGGTGTAATCAGTAAAAGATTGTTTGGTATTTCTCTTTTTAAAATGACTTACATGATTAATTGATTATAACAAAATTGTCATACATTGTTTGTGTCAATTTACTAAATGATACACCGTTTCAGCACTATACAGTACATGTTGTATGCTAAACAATTATACCACAGTATAGTATATATTGCAGGAATCCTGGTGGCAATTTCTATTTTCATTTAAATCATCTTCTAATGTTGATGGTGTGAGGGTTTTGAGAATTTAATTGCTATGAATATTAATGTGAATTACTGGCTGCAGCTTTGTTTAAAAGCAGCTGTTCTGGTTGGTGTTCTCAGATAAAGAAAATATTTAATGAAGAAAAATATTTTATATTACGAGGCAAAATTAAGGAGAAAATGAACAGGTGATTACTCCAACCTCCTGTTTGCAGTACTACAGGGCTACTCTGTATAAATTAAATTAGTGACCGAGTCCAACTGCATGCAATGAAGTTTGTTTTGGTCCAGTGTTTCAACTTAAATTATGGCTCTTCAAAATATTTGTGGTTTTTTTTTGTTGTTGTAATTTTTTGTTTTGGGGTCTTTTATCGTTTGTTTTTTGTTGTTTTTTTTAATTCATAAATTACTATAACCCCAAAGTATAAAGCCAGTTGCACAAAATATGCAACTAACATAATTAACAGCACAGAATAGCCTGGAAAATAAATTTGCTTTTTATGTAATAACACAGACTGCTTTTACTGAAAAACAAATGCTTTCATAATTTATTCCAGAAACATTTTTCTTTAGCAGATTGAACAATATACAGTTCATTACTGCACATCTACAATAGATGTGTGTCGACTTGACGCCTCAGGATTACCAACTGGAGGTCAGTGATCACTGCTGCGATACCTCTTATACTCTATAATTACTTATAAATCCCTAATGCATTTACTAAAGTTAAGGAAAGGACAACCAGCAAAACTAGAAGCTATTTACCAATAAAGTCAGAGTGCAACACAGGCTGAATTGGTTTCCACTCTTACTGTAAACAAGTGCCTTGAGCTGAGTCCTGACACCTCTTGCGCCTGTCAAATGTTAAAGTTGGTGCTGTGACTTCCAATTTGCTCGTCACATTGTTGCAGCACAGGCTGGCATGGAGCTCAGTTAAAGTGTCTTGTCTGTCTGGGAAGTTCCTCTGGCAGGGTTTCTTTTCAGGGCTTCTTGGCATGACACAGTGCATTAAGGATACAGAGTGCATAAGTGAATAAGGGGGTTTGACACTCCACCCCTGAATAGCCAAAGGCTTGGACACTTAATTAAGTCCTCACAGTTCTGTTCACTACTCATTAATGTAAAGGATTACTGAGTTCAGACTAAACGAATGTATGAGCTTTGTCAGAAGTGGTCTTCTGATATCAGACCAATATAATACAGTGGGACCTGTGTGATTACAAATATTGCACAAATGGAGTATAGACTGTATAACTGCATTTGCCAAACCAATCCTGTCTCCTAGAAATTATGTTTATATAAATTTGTTTTGCCAAATTTGTTTCAGGGTTTCTGCAGGGTTCACCAAGATACATTTAAGACTTTTTAGACCTTTTTAATACCACACAGAATGTAAGGTAATACTTGTTTCACCATCATACCAATTGAATTCAATGTTTCTTTGAAGGAAACAGTTGCTGCTTGGACTATGTTCAGTGGCAATATTTTTCAAAGTGCTACATTCAGTTCATAGGAATGGGGTAAGGGTGGATGGTGGGTGTACAAAACGCAGAACTTTGATTCCAGACACCAGGGTTTACATCTTGAGCCCAGCGTGTTAGGTTTCAGCAACAAAAGCGCTTTGGTTCAGATTAGGAAAAGATTGTGGTATAAAGTAAATGCATCTTATCTTATGCTCCTAAACATAACCATAAATAATATGAATCATGCTTTAGCTGTTAGTAGCAGATATTGTATCGCAAGAGTATATTGCAAGGAAAACTAATTAAAAATATATAGCCTGTGAAAGTTTTGTAAATATGGTCAATATAAACATTTGGTGACTTGGCGGATACGTTCATTAAAATGTTTCCCCCTTGCGTTAAAGTAACTTGGGTGGCATTACGTTTCTTACTAAACATATTTGCTGTTGCAGAGTATATTACTCCATAACTATGTCAAATTTTAGGTTCAAATGGCTTTGCAATCAAATTAGACTTAACTTAAACTCCCTTTTTGTGCGAGAACAAAAAGGCAGAGTCTTACTTTGCTCTTCTTCAGCCATTGTTTAAGCAACTCTTTAACCTGGATCTGGAATGGTAAATGCTCTTGAACCAATAAAAAAAAAACTCAACGACAACATTATTACCCCAAAGAATATTGGTGTTTATAGAACAAGAGCTGGGAGCAGAATTCTTTTAGAGACTTTATTGAAATGCTGTGAAGCAAAACAGAAAGAAAGAATGATTCATGTGAACTGAGTCTGCTGCCTGAAAGGAAACTATTACAAGTATAGGCAGTAAGTGTCAAGTCTATGATACTGACTTACTGAACTGTTAGACTTCCTGAGAACTTGATGAAGCCCCATACAGTATTTGTGACCAGGGAAAGATTTAAATGACTGCACAACAGGGGATATACCATACTTCTGCAAGCTGATTAGCCCTTTGCTGTTTTTGTCAGTATATATATGGGGGGGGGGGATGACCCATGATAAGAAGCAATCTACATTATCCAACCTCCCGAACACACACTGTTGGTAACTGCTGGCAACTGTTCTTCAGATGTCGAGTCAGTCCATGTTCGCAATTTGATGCTTCCTGATTAAAATCACTGGTTTTATGATGGGAAGTGTTAATGTGAGGCTTTGTTGACGAGGTTTTTGGAATCTTATCAGATTATTGCAAAAAGATTCTTGGTCTATCAAATATCCCCTCACACACTTTCATCCCTTTAAAAAGCTCTGAAGTACACCACCTTTCAAGTCACCAAACATCCTTGTAGAGGCCTAGAGCCTCAGCCACACACTTCTGGTGTCTGTGTGTTGTGTGTATGTATGTGAGAATGTAGTGAAAGTTGCAGGTCTAAAGCAATTATGTGCCATAGACAAGCCTTTTGTTACACTACGACAAACCAATTTCCCAAATCTATGGCAGCCGAGTGACTCATCACTTTACTTATTCAGGCTCCTTAGCATACAAGTAACACATTGGGGTCTTTGAAATAAGCAATATTTCTTATCTAAATAAATCAGTAACCGCCATCTGCAGCACACACCCCACCAGATCACTGAATTCACTGAAATTTATGCAACCGTCACTCGTTTCAAATAGCGGCGATCAAAATACTGAGGCAAACCAGCTTCATAATGCAAGGATTGTTGTTAGGTGAACTAAATTGAAAGGTTCCATTAAATAGAGGGCGCCTCATCAGGTCTGAATAATAATGACATTGGTGCCCATCTCATAATAAGTCTTGGCTTTATGTGGCAGACAGCTTGAGCGGCCCAGGCTGAAATTGAATTTGGTTCATTTCCTTTGGCTGTCTAATTCTTTTGTGCACTTCTCCTCTACTTGGCATTGATTGTTCCTCAAGATACTAGGTGCAGCTAGGCTAACTTCCATCCATAGGCGCAAACACACACCCACCCACACCCACAGACACACACATAGATGCATCTGTGCTTGCAGAAAAGCATCACAGGAATACACAACCATTTACAGAGTATCAAAAAAAGTTAAGAGGTGTACAAGTTTGATTCTCAGCTTTGACTCCTTCTCCACATGTTCTGGTAGACTTCTTTCCAAATTACTAACACATGAAAGTCAACTGATTTAGTCCTGAGATGGCAACCTATCCAAGGTGTTTTGTTGGATTCTGCCCAGTGCATGATGGGACTGGCTCCAGACCTCATGACCCTGAATGTGAACAGGCATGTAAGGCAAAGAGACATGAATGAATGAGGGTGAATGGCCTCCATCTCATTAACAGTGCTTTTAATTAGAGCAGCAGGCAGAGTGCACCACCATAAACCACACGTACTGTTGTGTGTCCAAGCTTTCTGTTCTCGAGTTTGTCAGAGCGTATTTTGGCAAAGCACATGGTGTCGTCAGGACACAGTTGTTGTCATTGTTTCAATTTTGGACCCAAAGAGTATAGCTAATTAGAGTGTGTTGGGTCTAGTTCAGGCTCTGACCATCAGTCATGGCATTTTTGTCTAAGCTCTGGGACTCTTTTAGTGCCAGTAATCCTTTTTCTTTTTTTCCCAGACAGCTGCTTTGGCATTTGCCCCCAGATTAGCACTAATGTCAATAATGATCACACTGTGCAGAAAAACATCCAAGATGCTCCAGCCAAGTCTTTAGTACCACTTTGTTTAACATGCCTCTGAGGATGGGGAAAATCCATAATTGGAGAAAACAACTGACTTGGATCTTCTGAGCAAGTGGATATACAGTAAATTGTATGCAATGTGTAAAGCAGCATTATCTAGTAATACAATGTTTAAAAGTTGTGCCACTCCCATCAATAATGCCAAATCATCTAAGGCCAATCAGTAAGAGGAGAGTTAAGTGGAATGTGATGCAAGGCTGCTGGCCAATTCTGAATATATGATATATATCCAGACTTTAGTCCTATTTGTACTGGGTTCAAATGAAATATGTCTTCTGTCTGTAGGGTTGGGTTTTGAATAAATGTTATATAATCTAAATTAAGTATTGAATACAGGATTGAATCAAAATCGCTTTGAATATCTTAGTAAATCCGATTAGGTTCAGCTTTCAACATCTGAAAGTTAAAAATAAACAAGACTGAATTGAACTCTTATCACTCTGTTGGTTGAGAAGACCGTAACATTTGACTGGTAGTCTTATTAATGTTCACAACCTGTAGATACAACCTTAAAAAAAGATAAGCAACACAAGATACAAAATGTTGATTCAATTTCTGTGTCACATTGAAATAAAAAATTTTGCGTGTTATTTTTCACAAGCTACGTTGTCCACATACTGGATTCAGGACTATTACGTTGATAAGCTCCCTTTATTGAAATTATATGCATGGGAAATTCTGACTACTGAATGATGCGAAAGTGATGGCTAAAAATGAGAAGCTGAATATCTGAAGAATTTGTCCAAAACAGAGCCAGCTGTCAGAACCCAACCCTATCATGGGTAATGCCAACCAAAGATCTTGAATACATTTTTAAATCAAAACTGTTACTAAACTGACTGAAACATAGAAATTATGGTTTAAAATACTGTGAAGAAATTTTTATTCTTAAAAACAGCCATATTGATTTTGTGTGAAAAGTTCACTGACTTAATTCAGAAATCCTTATCACTTATTGATGTGGCAGGGGGTGAAAGGGAAAGGCAGCGAATTCTCATTTTAATTGGGTCATACCTGAAGTGCGGTGAAGGAATTTGTAGTGAAATCCCATACTCCTGAGAGTGTGTGCTAAGTTCAGATAAGCCTCCACTGCATGGATTCTCCATCTTATCTTGAGCTGGCAATAGGACTGTGAGATTGAATAATCTGGGGAAGGTTGGGGAGCAATAGTTCAGGCATCCATAGGCTCTTTAAAGCAATTTGACAATGCTTCCACACTCTAATAAGTGTGGCAAGTCCCCTTACTGTCAGTGGAGGATACCAAAAGAAGAGGAGGTTCCTACTTGACATCCTCACTTACAAGAATATAAAACAACTAATAACTGTGCAGTCTGTTGTGTGCTGTGCCATGTCAAAGTCACTCAAGGTCCTGTTGTCCCTTTAACCTGTATACTGGTATTTACTACATGAGATGACAGTTCGTTGCCTGCATGACTTACAGTATATGGGTCCTCATACTGTAGTACCTGGAAAATAAAGACATTTTCATTTTCAGCACGGTTGTGCGCAAAAATTAAAACAACTTTACTCCCCTGATTAAGATGGTTAATGGTTGCAGTAGCAGACAACATGGAAATTATCAAAATTCTGTTTTTGGTATTTTATGTATAGTGTGCCAACTGTACCATAGCTTGTCAATTACTGACTTTACAAAACTGTAAGGGATATAGAGCTGAAACTAACAATAATTTGCATTAATGATTAATCAGCCAATTATTTCTCGATTAACTGATTCATTGTTTGGTCTATAAAGATGAAAAATTCCCAAAATGGCATCTTTAGATAGCTTGTTTTGTCCAGTTTGTTCAGTCTACTGTCACACAAGAAAGAAAAGCTGCAAATCCTCACCTTTGAGAAGATGGAACAAGGGATTTTTTGATATTTTTGCTTAAAAAAGCAAATTATATGATTAATCGATTATCAAAATAGTTATTAAACAACATTTCAGCTCTAAAAGAAATCTGATTATAGATGGGCTTGACAAACTATTTACCTTTAACTGATTGGACTGCAATACTTATTGTATTGTAGCGGACTTATTGTCCCTAGGATGTCCTTAATAGATAAGATTATTGTTTGTATTGTTTTTCATTTATTTCCTAGGTTTTCTGTCCTTTTACCTATAAATACAAATGTATTAATCATCTTTTATTCCATTTAGTAGCTCCAAATTATTCCATCACTTTATGGCCTACAAGGTAAATTTACATGTCTATATGAGCTGTTTAGAGAATCCAGAGTTTATGGGAGAAACAAATTGTAAACGATTGCAAACAAGAATCTTTATAGGTTCATAACTGTCTTCTCAAAGACCACTGGAGTATACAACCTGCCTACCCAGAGGAGGAAAGAGTGAGAGGAAAGAAATACAGACACTGTAGTTTTTTTGAAATGTAAAGATTAGAGATCGTCAGAGAGTAAGAGGCTATGAAGTGTGAGCGAAGGAGCGGAAATTGAACCTCACTGCCATAGCACCAGTCAATCAGATAAATAAACGGTATAATCGAGTTTTGCTCCTCACATGCATTATTCATCTTACATTTAGCTTTATATAGCTTCTTTTTTTTTCCCCAGAGTGACTTTGCTGCTTAGGACAAATTGTTGTGGATTTAAGAACATGATGGGAATTAATTTTCCTTCTGTTAGCCATGCTACAGGTTTCAGCCAAGAGGGATATAACGGCATTCTCATGAAAGAGAGTTGGATTTCTGTGCACACATCACTCTTTAGTCCCCCCTTTGAACCTAGATTGCATCAATACTTCACATGGCAAAACTGATTATTCCTCACAAGGATCAAGGTCATAAATGTATTACTCTAAGAAGCAACCTTTAATAACACTCCAAGAAATATACTGGAGTTCAACCATAATCAGCATCATTCTTCTGTGAGATTTTCCCAATTCCAAAACAGCACTGGAAGTAATGCTAAATTTACTCAATCATTTTCATCAACAACATACTGTTGCTAAATAGTATTTCGGTTTTTACAGTCTTTACACTTCTGGCAACGAGTGATTATTTTGAAGATGTTACAATGCTGATGGAAGACACATCACAACCGACCAGATACCATTGATATATTGAACCAGTGGGAGGTGCAGGAGAGTCACCTGGGTGGAGAAAAATAGAGTGTTTTCTTCTGGCTCCACAGTCCTTGGCAGGCGTAGAGGCAGCTCACTCACAACTCCACGGACCACCTGCTGCCAAATCTGATTTAGTGCAGGGAAATATTTTCTCCCTGAGACCCTGCCTTCAGTTTAGAAGGCCAGGCCACATGTTGTGAAACGAAGTAGGCCGCCAAACTAAACGGGTTGTCATTTGCCCACACTGCGTAGCTATTGATTTACTGCTCCTTGCTGCTGGTTTCCTGGAGGGGACTGTGAGCTCTTAAAAAAAAAAAAAAAAATGCCTGCATGCTCCATCAAAAGAAAGGTTCCCCGGGCCAGACCTCCCATGAGGCTCAACTGCCAGCATTTGGCACCATCAGGGGTTGAATAAATGATCAGCTAATACACAAGTGATGACATTAATTGAACATGTGTCATCACATGAAAAGGCATCAGGTTAATAGAGTGGATGTTCTATTTGTGGCTACTACTCATTATAATATCCCCAATTAAAATAATTATTACATTAATTTAACATTAGCAGTTATTTCTCTTTTAATAACTTTAAACAGTATGTATTGCATTATTCATACTGGAACACTTTCCAAGATATCTAATACACAGTGACTTAGGCATTCATTTTTATACTTGTAAAACCCTTCTTGATCAATGCAACACTGTCCCTGCAGTATGTAAGAGATTATAGTGAGTTTTTGAAGAGATTTTGAATTAAACACTTTAGCACTGGTCAAACAATATACCTATTGGTACGTATATACGGTTAGGTGTAACAGTAAACTAACTGATGAAATCTCTGATATGACCTCATGTTGATATTTCCAGTGATTGCCACAGTGTAATTCAAAAGGACAAGGCCAGTGCTGAAACAATGAATTAGTCTGAGTAGTTTGATAATCGATTCATTATTTAAATCATTTATCAAGTAAAAATGTCAAACATTCACTAGTTCCAGCTTCGCAAATTTAGAGATTGGCTGCTTTTATGTTATCTAACTCAAACTTCTTTGTATTTGGGTTGTTGGTCAGACACAACAAGCAATTTGAACACCTTGGGCTCTCTTGGGCATTTTTTCACTATTTTCTGACATTTTTATAGACTAAATGATTAACTGATGAATTAAAAATAACATTGATTATAAATTAAAATAATTATTAGTTGCATCTTAGACAAGACTTTCCACTGATTTAAAACAGTGTTTTGCATATGAAATTACACAGTTATATTAGTAATTTCATCACAGATGATTGCACAAAACCAGAGGAATTCACTAAAATTTAGATTTTAAAAAATTAAGGGTTTTTTTTTGGTTTAAATAATTCTTTATTAGTCCCTGAGGGGAACTGTGTCCTCCGCATTTGAATTGTTCTAACTTTTTAAGAGCAATGCAGTGCACAGTGCAGTGCTCAAGGACCAACTCCAAGCACATTTCTAATACCTAAAAAGAACGAAGCATGAAAACGGGAAGAACACTCAACAGACTTCACTCCATCCATGACTTTCTTCCTGTGAGGCGATAGTGCCAACAACCAAGCCAGTGTGCCATAGTCATTCAGGCTGTAGAGGTGTGATCTAATCTGACTCTGACATTGTCTGCATTTGAAGATCCAATAGCAATCTGGGCACAATGGGAGTAAATACACCCAGACCAGATCTCACCGACATCCTGGTGTGATCAGATGATAAAAATTACATTGAAATGACAATTTTAACTGCAGCCAGACTGCTCTGCGGGAGCTTCCTGAGTGGGAGCTCCTGATTTAAATCTTTGCAACTTTAATTTGCATTTCATAATGGGAGATAAACATAAACACATGGGAACATTTTTCATCTGTGCACATTAAGAGCAGAATTATTCACATAAGACATTTTATGGCTGGTATAATAATTACTGTGAAGCTAAGGATACACAGAAGCATGAAAAGGATTCGATTTTTTGTTGTCACCTTTCAAATTATCTCCAACCTGTTAACCTTTTCTGTCTCCAGTGTGAACAAGTGTTTATTCAAACAGTAGTCGAGGGTTTGGATGAGGAGTGGAGGATTTCATTAAGCCCGCAACCAAAATGCAGTGTCATCTCAAAACATCAGGTTCTCTTTAAAAAACACTTGCTTCAAATCTCGTACTAAATCCTAAGCTTCATATCCAACAAATTGAGATGCTGATGCACTTCAATTATTTCAAAACAAGATCATAATGCAACCTTAATGCAATCTGTGTGTGTGATTAGTGCTGGTGGCCAAGGTTCAGACTGGCTGCACATTGTATATGATCAACCCATTACATGCTGCCAGAGCTGGTTATGGAAATAGACTTATAACAGTGCTACCTGATGTTGCTGCCCACTGAGACAGAGGAGAAAATCACATTCATTTACCAACCTCCAATTAGTGCTGACTCCGCATCATCATCAATTCACATACTAATTGTCCCGTGTGGCTCGCATAGTATACCACCATCTGTGCAGATCCTCTAACTCTTGAGCAGGTTGTTATTTTTAGGGATCGGAGAAAAGTGGTTGTGGTTGCAAGGCACTTGAAGGTCTACATATTTGAACTGTATGAATTAAGAGGGTTAAAACTATTGTTAAAATTGACAGTGTATCATTTAAACACCACAGTCTTCAAAAGGAAATTGATTAAAAAAAACACACCCTAAGGTATGTCATTATAATTGGCAATCTACCTTGCCTTTCTGTGCCCTTTTCATTGTCTAGTCTTATATATTTCCTCGCAAATAACTCATTAAAAGTAGACAATGTGACCTCACATTGAGATGTTTCTTGTGTGGCAACAACAGACACATTTCTTTAGCATAAAACATCAATGGTAAACGTCAGGTTTGCAGCCCCTCAAAATCAAAGTGCAAGGCTTCCTCTGTTGCTGCCATTTTGCGTTTATGATCAAAAATCACACAGCGAAAACTCCATCACAGAAAAGGTCAATTTTTCTTTCAACCATAGCCTCAACAGACCAGAACATGAAGCTGCAAGACACGAGTTCACTTTCCTTCTCTGAGGGTTGTTGAAAGTCTTTCTGGGGAACACAAAAAAAAAAAAAAAAAAAAAAAAAAAAAAAATCACAAACTGAGGCAGAAATAGAAGTTGACAAGCTAAAAAAGGAAATGACAATACTTTATCACACCCAGAAATGCATCATATTTCACATACTGATAAAAGTATTTCTTACATCCAAGCTAAATATACATTTTACACATTTGTAATGAAGACTGACTAATAGTCAATTCATTGATTATGATTATTTGTCTTTCAAAAAATACTTTACTGACAGAACCAGGCTACACTATGTACAAATGCTACATTAGATTGCAGTGTAACCCTAGCAGCTGCTGTGATAAAGTGCTAACAGAATCAGTGAACTGAGAGTGCGTGTAGCTGTTTACCCTCAAGTTTAGTAGAGACCTTGAAGTGACGCTTAAGTGTTTTCAAAGCTTACATGGAAGGTGAGTAGCTATGAAACAGACCTTACGGGTTTAATAGAGGCCATATTGCCCAGCAGGCTGTACACAAGTGAAAAGCTTCTGCTCTGAACTATAATACAGTGAGTAAGGATGAGACAGCACTTATTTTGTAGATCTGGAAAAATTTCTCTTGCTTTTGAAAAAAAATAAGCATTTGTGGTTTACAAACCTCAGAGTGGAATTAATTAATTGCTTCACCATTAATATTGCTGTTACAGTACACTGGCTCTGTGAATTTAAACATGCCAATCTTGCAAACATGTCCATCTCAGAGCAGAGGGCTTAAACTTCATTGCCTGTAATTTATATTATAGAATAAAAACATTAAAATCTCCTGTTAAGTATAACATGACTGCACCCATAAATAGCAATACAGTAGCTGATGTTATGTAAGAATTTAGTTTTCATCAATGCGACAAATGTATTTTTTTCACTAACATTGCAAAATATAAAAATCCATTTTTGTCAGTGGCGGTTCTCAATCAGCACTATGGGTTTAAGTTCTCAGCATGTTTTCCAAATTCAACCATCTGAACATCAAATACATTAGAAAATCTAATTATTTAACTTAAACTGTATATCACCACAAGAGATGAGCATTGTTTTAAAAAGAGTATATGTGAAATTTCCTGCAGCTTTCACAGAACCGGATATGGTTCGGTCCGTGTGTATGTTTCAAAGATGTCTGTGGTCAAGTGTGTTTCTGTTAACACATTTCGACCTCGCACCGAGTCCGATCACGCACCCCATCCAATCCCTTGGCTGGCTGCAAAGTAAAATGATTCAATACATCCAATAAGCTTCTCTCTTTCTTTTCATTTCTTTCATTTGAAGCTGGTTGTGTACTGCCATCCTGGGTCAGTCAACCCCATTTCAAGTGGCTCTCCTTCAATCTATACCACGAATTTCCTCTGCGGTTTCTCCTTTCAAAAAGTCACAGACCTTGGCATTGCAGTTTCGCAAAAACACAAAAGAGAATAAATCCTTCACAAAAGATAACAGTTCATTGTGTCAAAGAGGATTATTTACAATAATGGTACGGTATTGTTAGATCAAGATTGTTGTTTCAAGATATTGCTCTCCGTGTCACTGGACAGGATGAATCAACTTTGCAGGAGCTCCTACAAGCCATTATTCAATTATCACTTGATTCATCAGGTTGTACGAGTGCAATACATTATTAAATGCATCATAAAAGAAATAGGAAATATCTCACATTCCTTGCTCATGAGTTTGAACTATGAACATTAGTGAGAAGGGACAGACAAAAAAACTGGACATTAAAAATGTCATCCTCCACTCTGGCTCCACTGACAAGCATTAGACCAATATACGCAAATGTCTGAAGGATAATGCTCACATTAGCACTTGATTCATTAACTGTCCCTATTCATAGCCCTCTGTGAAACAAAGTGAATATTACTGTGTGAGCATTACATCCCGCTTCAATGGAATCCTTTCTACAGGGAGCAAATGCACAGCATAGATCACTAAACAAAAAGCTTATAGGAAAGGCCCTGATTAGCCTCATGATTATCCTCCATTCAAATCATAGGGATTAGTCCTCTAATATGAATGGCACTATTAACCTTGGTGCATTTGTGAATCATTTCCAGGATGTTAGGCTTTTTGAATATGTTTCTGTGTGCAATGTAACAATGGAGAAGTAATGTAGCCATGTGGCAGGGGTTAGCTTGGATATATATATTGATTTTCTATCTCCTATATAGCAAAAGTGTGAGCTGAAGACATGGCCATGCCTGTGATGTTCATCGCTGCTCAAAGACAATTATGGAGTGAAAACTTAAGGGTAGCAGAGGGTAATCCTTTTACCAGGCTCCCTCAGGGCTTTCCAGTGGGTTGCTTGATTCAGGATATTGACTCCAACCACTCTTATCTGGCCCCAAAATTACCTATTGATTTACCCTTTTGACAGTTGTTAGCTGGAAACTTAATCACTGCGGCCTACATTGTCATATAAAGTACATTGTTGTTCGGCACTAGCTGCTGGTTCCCCTTTTGTATCAGTGCTGTAAGAATTGCTGCTATCACAAACATGGAAAATCAATACATGTAGTATACCAGCTCAGGTTTGCTTACATATGCTTAAACTTATGTAAATTTCTCCATATTGATCTTGGGCAAAACAGAATGATTATTTTAAAGCAATTTGTAGCAATGCCCTCTAAATAATTAATTGTCTACAAGCATACTAGTCTTAATACCAGCTATTTTCTAATAAAGTGTTATGTGTTTATTATGGCATTGTTGTGGCTGCAAAATGTAATTTTTAACAGCAGCTGCTAAGCACAGAGTCACAGTTTTTGTACTGAAATCCTGACAAACTGATATCATAAAAATACTGGATTCAAAAGTCAAACACAGAGGCTTAACCATCAGTTTTATTGCCAGGGTTACAGTAAGACAGCATGGAGGCAGAGAGATTATGAAAAAAAAAATGCCCTTCAACTCTGTGACCCAGGATCATGCCCTTTGTTGTCAAATGTCTTCAGCAAGACCTAAATCCTTGCCAGCTCCCAGCTAGCTGATGCTGACCTTTGACCTCACTGGTGGGGAACAAGGGAAATTAGAAATTTCCTATGAGTCACTGAGTCTACTAAATTATTTTTAGAGTAAAGAAATAGGTATGTGTGAAAACATTATACATAGAAACAAAGATGAGGATTAGGGTTACACTGATTTTTTGACACCATAATAAATAATTTTGTACTGAAGCTGGCAACGACAATGCATTCAAATCTGACCATTTCCTTTTCAAAAAAGCCTCTGAAACAGCTTTTAAAACCATCACACAATTCTTACTCTCTACACTTTAACGGATACATAATAGTCAAAGTGCACTGTTTACTTTCCACCATTTTATTTGTGTGTCTGAATTCTGAGAGCAAAAAGAGTTTTTCAAGCTACAGCAAAAAAGAAAGGCAACACCAGCAAACAGTTGTCCTTTTGTTTTTTTGTTTTTTTTAATGATCAGCGCCAAGTCAGCGGGGGCAGTACTCAAGCTACTGCCAGTAAGCACTGCTAATTCAGGCTAATGTACATATATCCTCAGACCCACATCCCTCTGCTCTACCACTGACATACACTCCGGGTCCATGCAGACCTTACTATGAGGCTGCCTGAGCACCAAATAACATTAAGCTACAGCATATTTACTACCAGGAAGAGACCTCATATCAGCAGCGGCTGACATGGCTGTTTGATATTGGATTTTCAATAAGAGAGGAATATAAACCTGCAATAAAATATAGACCTACTGTATATTTTGCATAGAAAACTTAATAGGGCAAATCTACAAATACAAGCACATTTCCACTGACATTAAAATATGCCTGTGGAAACTGATTAAAATTGGGTGCCATCAGACTTCTCTACTTAGCATAAATACCTTGATTTACTTGATTCTGTTGATAAATGTAAATTACATTAACATTCAGTGGATCCCCTATTAACAAACACCTACCACCTGGTTAGACCTTTATTTATGAAATTCATCTCTGCAGGAACTTGTTGAGCCTGATTTTAAATGTTGCTCATGTTGGTTCTGGTGTGGAGAGCTGTACGAGATGTTTGATCAGTCATTTTAATTGAATGAATCATTAAAAGTGGTAAAAAGGCCTTAGCTGGTCTTTGACCACTAGATGTGTGAAGATTACATGCTTTCAAATACCAAATCAAAGTCTTCAGAGGAATGTTGCAGACCTTTAATCTACATGAGCAGGTGTTTGAATCATTTGATCAATCTCTGTGTGTTTCTGTGTTTGTTTCCTGAATACAACCCTTTTAACACAAACTGATGTGTTTTACTTTTATGTAAGTTGGAACAGCATTTTTTTGAATAAAAGTTTTTTTTTTTTTTTATAGTAGCACATGTTTTTCTGCAAAAACCTGATCTAAAATGTCACTTTAACATTTCTATTTTTAACTGTCATTTTCTAGATGTTATGTACCGTGCTAAGCACTTGAAGTCACAGAAAATCTCAAGCAATTTTTAAAAATCAGCAGATTTTATTAAGGCTGTTGGCAAGTTGCCACTCTACAGTAGTTGCTAAACAGTGAACTTGTCAATCACATCAAATGTGGTGCCCAGGGAGGTTTGTGACAAAACAGTTTGTGACTGCTGAGAGTAAGAGATAATAAATAAAAGATGAAAAAAAATTATGGTCAAGGAGCAGGAAGGAGGAACTGGGGAGTTTTTGGAGCTGATGGCAATACCAGCAACACAACTATAATGTGATTACAAACAACAGTTTGAACAATATTTCAAAGATTAAACTCAATGCAGCTTTGGTTTGCAACTGCAAACAAAGATGGAAATTGCTCCAAAGATTCAATCCTACCTTCATCCTATGTTTTGTCAATCGCTTGTAAAGCACTTTGAATTGCACTTGATTTGTTTGAAAGGTGCTATATAAATAAATTTTGATTGATTGAATTTGGATTCTCAGCGTTCCCAAATGTACATGTGAATATATGAAATGGGGACAGAACTTGTTCGAAAATCTAAGGGAGCCTTAAGTATATAAGTATATACTGTACACTCACACTCATCCCATTTACAAACTTACACAAGGGGGGCAAAATATTAGAAACACCTTTCAATATTATGCAGTCCAGTACAACACCACCCACTATGACCTTAATGACAACCATAAAGTAGAATGATCACCTTCTCTGACACAGTAAACAAAAACTGAACATTCATGAGTTTCATAAAAGTAGGATATATAGTAGAGATGTTGTACTGGATTGGGTACAGGTGTACCTAATAAAGTGGCCACTTAATTCATAGTATTTATAGCTTGATAATGGAATTCTGATCATGTTTGTAAAATGCAATTGTGAGCTTCAGTGCTTAATTCCTTATCTGACCTACTATAAAAAGATGGTTCAGGGTTTGTTATGCTTGAGATTGAATGAGTTAGAGAGGAATGGTAGGAACTCATTTAAAAATGTTTTCAGTTATGGTCCATGCATATAAAAAAAATAAAAAAAATGTATTAAAAGCAGTTGTCTTGCTTTACCAAGGCAATGGCCATTACTTACCAAGGTGTCTCCAAAATTAAGAGAAGCAAGAATCTTAGACATTGTCCCTGTTGCAGTTCAAAGTCCCAGCACAGGAATTTCTACAAAGTGCTTCGGCAAATAGGAAATACATTTTTTTGACTCACTGATGTATTGCATAAAAAGTACAAAGTATGAATGTTCACTTTGACAAGCAGGCATAACACGTGGGACTGCCACTGGATGTTAAAACATGCACATCTCCATTCCAAGTGGAAAAAAGGGTCATTCTACCCACCGCAGCATTAAAGATTTATATTGTTTTCCCCATTTTGTGCAGCAAGATGCCTCTCAGCAAGTCATGATATGCACGAATGTATGTTTTCTCTCCCTGCTGGATCTTATGTTTTTTATATCCATTACCACAGGCATTAGTGGGGTGTTTGCATTCTGCACTGAAGCTTGGTAGTGTAATAAACTGTAAATTTTTCACTCTAACAGAATATCATTAAGCTCAGCTATAAAGGAGAGATGGCAAATAAAAGCTCGGGATTCTTATAATAATTTGCTGCAGAAGTTTGGTAATAATAATAATTATACCACTGGGAGGCAAAGTCAAGCACAGATTTCTCAGTGTTGATACTGCAATGTACGGCAGTGATGTTGAATTTGCATGGCATTGCCTGTGTGAGTAGATGGTGAGAGTGTGATATGGTAGCAATATCAGTCTCTCTATTCTGTGTAAGACTGCATTCATTCTGAAAATCAGATTAAGAGGATGTTTTGGCTCTAATATTAATACATTTTGCGTGAATATTTTCATTGCATATTAAGCTTTTTGTGGTTTTGAAATACTACATTCAACTCTTCAAAAAAAACGCCACGATAACTTTCTGGGTGACTCATTTCCCACATTTACTCTGGAAACAGACAGACAGCTGCTCCTGCCAGCCTGGGAGGTACCGAGTGGAATGAAAAGCTAGTTTGGAGATGATATCTGTCCAACCATGGAGATTATAGCCATGACAGCTGTTGTGGCGAACGGCTTACAGCTTACAGAAGTACCTGCAAAGAGATGGCCATGATAAAATAAATTACCTGTGTGATGGCTGACGGCTTAAGAACACTGCCTGATTTCATTTTATTTTTTTCCACACTAACAGAACTGTTATCTGATTTTGTTTGGGCTAAATTGATAGAGGTTTTTTTTTTTTTTTTTTTAAACTAAATGTGTTTCTCATTTTACTCCTAATAACAGGTTGTGTGTCTCTAATGTTCAATCTAAACATTAAACCAATTCTCCAGGTTACACCACAATGTCCCTCAATCTTACTCTCATATTACATGAGCATGTTGTTATTTTATATGGTTTATTCTTTGCTCAAGGCTGCCCTTGTGGCTATAACAAAAAGACAAAAGGCCAAATTCTTGGCTGGGCATCATAATTTCCGATGTGACCATGTGGTCGTGATGGTGCAGTGTACTCTGCTCCATTCCTCTCTTTGCACACTCAGCCTGTGGAGCTGAGGTTTAAAGGAAAAGCCTTATCAGTGTCCTCCAGGTCCTACACCTCCACTGGAGTCGGTATCTTCCGGGGTTAAGGCAGGAGGGAAAGTGAAGTCTGGCAGAAGAGGGAGGAAGGAGACAAAGAAGTGCAACGAAGGAAAAAGAAGAAGGAGCAAAGGGAAACAAGGTGCTGAGAGAGGAAGAGGAAAAATAAAAATAAAAACAGAGACAAGAGCGAGCAGAATAGTGCTGATTGAGGGTGCAAGGTAGTTATTAGTCTCATATCCCCGCTGTGACACCTTCCTGTCTGAATCACCACCATCTAATTCAATGTGGGAGGATTAGAAGAGAACCTGTACTTTGTGACTGAAGACCAGTCATTGTAATTCATGATATTCTGCAAAAGAAAGCTGCCACAAAAAAAACAGAAGGTTGGCAGCCTGCAACGAACGGGCAGCGTGTTAAAGCTCAGTGGAAAATTAGCTTAATCGTCAATGTAAGTCATTCTGTTTCGTTCTAGATTTAGAGCACTACCTTCTGTTCTGAGTCGTCATGTGCTGGCTGAGGCGATTGTTTAGCCAAACCAGGGGACACAGCTAGGCCAAGCCAGCTCAGGAGGTGGGTCCCCAAGCTTAGGTTGGAGGAGGTGATAGGGGGAGTGTTCTACCCAGTACAGGTACTGCAGCCTCTGGGCATGTGGAATTGGTCACACCTGCAGGAGATCAGGTAATCAGGGGGAGGCAGCTATAGACAAATGAGGGAGAATCTTTGGACAAAGGAGTGAGAGGGGACACTGGAGAGGTTTTGCACAGAGAAGCTGACAAGAGGAGAACCGGCCCAGGAAAGGCCCAGCCTGACCTTCCCTACTGGCAGGGACCGGAGGAGTCCACCCTAGGGTAAATAGAAAGGCTCACCTCTCTCTCTGCCCCACAGGACTGTGGGACCGCCCCGCAGTAAGGAAGAGCCACAGAGACCAAAACCCTGGACGGGAAGAAAGCTTAGTTTGACCCACTCCCCTCTCCCCTGAATTTGTTATTAAACACTTTATGTTCATGTCAACTGTCTCTGAGTCGCTTATTTTATTGTGAATTGTGCCTCTAAATCCCCTGGGTTGCCACACCTTGTGTCAAAAAAATTCTACTCGCATGTAAGCGCTGATCGTTTCAAATCCTGCACTGAGTCACTTAATCCAAAATGTTGTATATTGCTGAAAAATGAATGACTAGGCTATTTGTAAATATTAATACTAATTAAATGGGATCCTACAAATAACTATCCAGACATAAACAAAGTGAGGTTACATCAAAATAGTTATAGTTATCAGTATAGCTACAAGGGCTTCTATATGGAAAAACCACTTTTCACTGACAATGAGCAATTGTACAGAAAGAAATCCATTATAGAAAAGGTAGAGAAAGCGGTCTCTCCAGCAATAGAATAGCCTAGACATATCACAGTGCAGCGCTGCCACAAAGCATGTTGCATTTTGGGTAAGGGGCATAACTGTTGCTTTTTCTTTCCCTAAACCCCCTTTCTCTGTCCACACAACTTTCAGCTGAATGCAACAAACTCTGACAGAAGTAGGACATTGCAGGATGCAGCTTGACGGAAAGTGAATCCACTAATAAAACACTTTACATTTTGGGAAATATGCTTATTCACTTTCTACGGGCAAAGGGTTAGATGAGAAGAATTTACTGTCTCTAGGTTAAATATGAAGCTACAGCCAGCAGCCAGGCAACCAGTAGAGATCACAGGAAGTTACTGGTCCAAGTCAAGAAACAGTTCGGCACATAACCCCCCCGTAAAACAGCTATGACATTTTCACCCTTCCGTTTTAGTAAGGATGAAACAAATGAAACATGACATGTTAATTTATGATATTTAGAGGTGCTGGTATAGTTTCAGTACTGTTGGACACAGCCAGGCAAGCTGTTTTCCCCTATACTTTCAGTGTTTGTGCTAAGCTAAGCTAACCAGCTGCTGGCTGTAGGTTCATATTTACCGTACAGACATGAGAGTAGTATCAATTCTCTCATAACTCTTAACCAGAAAGCGAATGTGTATTTCCCAAAATGTCGAACTATTCCTTTAAGAATACTTTAATAAGTGCCAGAGAAGAAATAGCTGGAAACTGGAGAGATCTACATGCCAACCACAGTGATGTGACATAATAACGTGGGGAGGCTGGAACAGTAGAAAGCCCTCCAGCCTTTACACAGAATCAAAAGGTAATATGGGTCACTGTTGGTGCATTCTAATTTAGACATCTCTCCAGGGGCAGATTACCTTGCACAACACACTCCCAGAATGGCATGACACATTCCTCCAAGTTAGACCTAAAAATACAAGTGACTTCATCATTTGGAGGAGGTCAAGCCATCTGTGTATTGTGGGCAGAAGAAAAGAAAATGATAGTAGTATGAAGGTCAGTTGAATTAAATTAAAAGTACATATTTTATTTTTAAGGGTATTTCTTTGAGATGTGGTGGACAAAAAAATGGAATTCAGTTTTATGTAGTTTTTTTCCAATTATCTGTTCAATATGTTGATATGCAATGTTACTTTACATAACATACTGTATGGCTATACTCATTTGCACACAATTTAGAATAAGGGCACTCTAGCAATTTAGTATTGCACCTCCACAAAGAGACAGATTAAGAAAAAAGGAGGCAGACACATTCTGGTTTTAGTCACAAATACAGGTCAAGATCCCAAAGCACTGGATCCTACACTTCCCATGATGTAATTCCATATAGCATGATCCAGTAGGCCTTCCCTGACTGGTTAATGTCCATGTCTTTCAAACTCCATGCCCACAACTTGTAACACAGGCTCTCTGTAAAAGAAAAAAGCAGTCTCCAAACTGAGATAACTCCAGTGACGTTATTCGAGTAATTTTCTCAGGCTTGACAAATCTCCTCCAGTCATACAACTGTTTTCACAGGCTCTGTAGTATTCCCTGTGACTAGTGTGCCTTTAAGGCTGCATTGAGTGATTTTGGACCATTATGGGGGCTGTACAGGGCCTTTCAGCCCCCATATTATCGGCCTGAAATACTATAGACATATACAGTACACATGCAGTAGACTCACAACAACATGGGCATCCCACATGAGTCATGTTTCTGGCCAAGTGATTAAATTAAAGTCCATTCACTCAACCTTTAGCTCAATGTTTAGAAGTTGACAAAACATCTGAGTCATTAGTTTGCTAAATTCTGTGGTTTTCTTCACCAATCACTTCATTACTTATTTTCTCTCGTTTCATGTGTGGTAGCAGTTTGGATTGTTTGCTGAAAATGCAAGGTTATGGTTTTATATGGGGATTGGTGAGAGCTGTTAGACTCAACCACACCATCACTATACAGGCCCGAAAACCAAAAGCAACACTTTAAAAATTATACTGAAAACATCTGATTATTAGTATCAATATGCAGCTTCTTTTCGGCTCTGAGGGGAAAAGTAAATATATTTTCTGTCACGTAAATATGAGCTATGCAGTCCTTTTTGAAGAAGTGTAGAGAAAATAGTTCTGTAACTTACTTTCCCAGACTAGACAGTTACATTTAAATCACTTCGAAGGACACCAAATGTGAGGGAAATCATGAAGAGTGGCCAAAATGGTACTATTTAAAGATATTATTAAAAGGTTTTGATCTACGTTTAAAAGCTTTTTCATTACACCTGGGCTCTTTCAATTGCCAAGTAGCAATTATTTCCACACCAACTTTGTGCTGTGAACCAATTAATGGGAAACTGCAGCAGTGATTGTTATTACAGACCTAAAACATCTACACTTTTGTCAACAAGTTTGAGTGCTTGTATGCGTGTATGAGAGAGGAGCATTAAAGCTATAAGAGTTTGTTTTTTTAATACCGTCATCTCACACGCAGCAAAACACTAAGGTGACTTTCAGAACACTTGGCAACCTCCCATAATTGCAAGCTTTTATGATGGAGCAAAGCTGCCTTTAAAAAAGGAGGCTCTTAGGGCAAGAGGGACTCAGTGAGGAATGTGTCCTCGACGTTGGGCGGGAACTGTTTGTTCAAACTGCCATTAGGCTACATTGTTGAGGACATATTGCGGTCATTTATTTGAAACCTGTGACAGCGTCCATTCAATTAGAGGAAATGCCTAACGTCTTGTGAAAGGAACTGGAACAAAATAGCACATCATGATCCAGGGTCAGTTCTTACCCTCTAAATTCTCAATAGAGTCATATTTCAGAGAATAATTTTGTAAGGTAGAAATTGTCTTCGAAATTGCTGTTGAAGGCATTTCTGGGAAAGGGTGACATTCCAGTAATGTCAATGGCAACTGATAGTACTGAATGGCTCCACTAACTTATTTTCTAACTGGCCCTAAGTTAAGGCATACATGAGACCTTCTGATCCTTTACAGATGACAAAGTGTAACAGTGATGTGCACCAATTACTCAAAGTCAGATACTTAAATGCATTTGCCTGCCTCAAGAAATAAAAAACTGACATGGTTCACCATCACTTAACTTAAACAAGGATGCATAAAAGTAAACTTTGAATATTTCAACCCTATTTTCTTGCAAGGGACACTAAAACCAGACAGACCCTCAGTCATACACAAAAATAAATCTGTCCAGTTGAGGGAAACCATTGACATCTTGCAGATATGTCCCCTTGAAATGACAAGTAGGCACCATGACACATCAAAGTGGTGCAGCAGGTGAGCCAAATCATTAGATTAGGCAGATTTATGGCTTCATGAAACTTATTACCCACAGCGCGCTCCACTGATGTTTAGCCTGATGTCTTTATGAGGTGGTCGTTGTTCACCTTGCCCTGACAGACACTGTGTGATGATTAGAATACTAGAGACCCAATTTGACTCACCTCTCAAGTCAGACAAGCAGGAGTCTGTCTGCAGCATTTAAAAACATGAAAACATGTTGGATTTCACCTCAATCAGCTTCTACTATAAGCGATGGTGTCCTGCATTCATTTTTACTGCCAAAGTTAGAAAAGTATTTCACATGAGAAATTTCTGTAATTGTCATCTTGTCGTTGCTCTTCTCACTGGTTTGAAGTTGGCAGGGCTCAGTTGGGAAAAGGTGATGCCACATATTTCAGTGCACCAATTAGAATTTATCAATATCTGAATTCGAATCTCATGACAGTTGTGGGGTTATTTACTTTTGTCACCAGGCTGCTGTCAATAAAATCCAATCAATCTCATTCTTCTGAGAAGAATGTTTTTTTCTGATCTTCGATTGTTGCTTATTTAGTCATGAATATTTAATGTCACAGAGAAATACTAGAAAAAGGTATGAAACCAAATATTCTGGGGCTTTGAGGTTACATTTCGCACATAATAACTATGGTCATGATAGAAATAAAAGGACAAAGACCGTGAATTAAAGCTCACATGACAACATTTCACTTGGTGATAATTTTAGTTTTGTGACTCTTTTGGGCCTGAGCTATAAGTGATAAGTATCAAATGTCTTCTACCTCCATCTCTGAGAAAAGACTTAAATCTAGAAATAGCTCTGATATCAGACAGATGTTTTCACCTTCTTTGTGCAGTGTGGCTAGTTAATCTATTAGAGCAGCTCATGCCTATGGGTTTTCCTCTGCTCACAGAGGCTCAACGGATGGATCGTTGAGGCTTAATTTAACACTGCAAACAATGGAAAACAGCCGCAAATAACGGCAGCCGTCATGAGCTTATCAGCCTGAGCGGGGATTACAAGGGAAATGAATCATTAACACTATTGCCACTTGAATGCGGCTAAAGCATGATTGGCAGGTTGAAAGCTGGGTGTTAGGAGGGGGGAAAGGAAATGGGTGGAGCTGTGGTCTGATACGCAGTGAAGCGGGTATCATTATCGGATAAGAGCTTCAGGAGGCCCAGCCAAAATGACCCACTGTGTGTGAGTGGGAGACAGAACAGAGGGAAGGAATGGATGAAAGAAAATTAAAGTATGACATACAGACAATGAGTTAAACTGCATGCCCACTACGCCTGGTCGAATCAGACACACACCGACACACAATCCAAAGTCCATGAACCGATTTTGTCCCAACAACATGCCGACAGCAGGTGTCGAATGGTAATGTTGCCTTCCTCTATTTATAGTTTACTGTTGGGTTTGAAATGTGCATGGAGAGCACTGCAACACCACGCCCGCCTCTCCCAATATGACACCAGGTAGATTTTAATGGCTTTATGGAAAATAGTGGGATGCCACACTGGTGAAGGGGATTCTGGGTCATGGAGGGATTTGTTAAGTTATTACAGTGTCTAGAGCAAGGCCCTTATCGGCACCTGCCAAGTCTTTGGCGGACCCAGTGGGATTGCACTGACCCTGGTGGAAGTAATGGATATTAGAAAATCTTCCCACTGTGAGGAGGGGGGAATGGGTGACAGAGCAGGGAAAAGGCAGCGAGGGAGGAGAAATGGATAGAACCTGAAGGACACAAAGCTACAGTATAGCAGAACTATAACTGAGCAATGATCTCTAATTCACAGAAGGAGGAGAGAAATGGAGAAAACGTAGTGCAGGAAAGTTGATCTGATGTGATGTGTAAACTGAGAAATGACTACAATTATTTACTAGACTTAAAAAAGACAACTTATTTCACAGGCAATTACTTTTAATTCTGTATCTTTATTTAATTTTTTATTTATCATTTAACCATTATTTTGTTTTTTGAATAATTGGTTTGGGGTAGTCAATTTCACTGTCTTGATATGTCTTCAAATAGACAAAAGAATAGAAAAGACATGTATGCAAACTCCTGAATCATTAGGGTTGGGGTTCGATAGCATTTTATCAAATCTATATCCTCTCAAATACCTTATCGAATCTATAGGTTCAACTTTGAGCACTTGTAAGTAACTAAAGCGATACATAACCAAAACTCAGTTTTGAGTGGCAGCCTAATTAATATTCACAGCCAGTAGCTACAATCTGAAGATGACATGAGCTGCATAAGATATGAAATGTTGATTGAGCCTACTGACTTTGCACACCTTACTTGTTCCAAAGTTGATAAGCTTAAAATAAAAAATAAAAAAGCTTTGAAATAGCTGGGAGATTCTTCTAAAAGTGATGTAATGCAATCATTTCTCATGAGAAGGACTTGCCACACTGTTGAACTACAAAAACCACACAGTCCACTTGTGGTCGTCGAGTGGTGTGGCTGAGTACAGACACCAGCTTGCAGAGAGCACATTCACCACACAACAGCCAAAGGTTTATTGGTAATAAAAAAAGACGAGGGAGAGAATAAAAGTTTAAAAAAATATTGGTAGCATCAGTGGCTAGCGAATCTGAATTATGCCTACCGGGAACCAGATCCAAAATGAATCCAGCAACTCTATGATTCATACTACACTTAAAAATAGGACTTGAAATGTACATCATATCCGCAGCGTTACTGGACTTTATTACTAGCACCAAATTATTTATAAATGTGAAAGGGAAATTGGCTGATAATCAGACTGAGCTGCCATTTAAATTATTCGCTGAAAGAAAATCTGATGATCCATCTGATCTGATCTTAGACGTCGGTAGCAGGAACCAAGATTAGAAGAAAATTAGATAGTGTACTCTGCTACAATTAGCAATGGGCACAAGGGCAAATTATTATTCTCCTTAGTGATTAACCTTAACATCTCAGAAAACTATTGCTACTAAACCAAATTTAAGCAAAATCAGCACCAAACAAGAAAAACTAAACTTAATTGTCTATTCAAAATACAAGGTCAAAAGTCATTTTATGGAGCAAGAAATAGACAAAATGTAAATTCCAGTTTCCTTTTCATGCAGTGAACAGTCTGCCGGACTCATGCTACCTACATATCATTCAAGATCCAGTCTACCTGTACAGCTGTCCAGTATTAATGAAGACAGAACGTTAGTGGTGACAACGCACACGTTACATTAAGGAAGAGCCACTCACAGAGGGGCTGGCTTTCTGACAAGTGCTTTATTATCATCATAGGTTGCCCTTATCAAGGTCAAAAGCACAAACAATGCAGCTCATTTGCCTACAAATGCACATCTTCTGCACTGTATGAACGGCATTGCATAATATATTCCAAAGCAATATGGATTCTACATCTCTTTTGATTAATCCATGCCTTGAGACAAACCAGATACAAACCAGGCCAAAGAATTCAAAGCCGAGCATAAACGTGTCAGAGCTTGTCACACATCTCCTGTTGGTTCTCAGAGTAAAACGCTTTACCTTTTGCTTTTTTTGCGAATCTTACAGGCAGACACAAAATGATATCCAGTGGATGAACTGTCAGGATGTAGGTAGGATCAAGTGACTCCTTTCTGGGATGCAAAAATAGACCAAGGAGAAAGATTCTTTGGTGTAGATGCTTTAATGTTGGTCTGTCATTTTGCCTCCTGTTGTGGATCCGGGCTCAGAGATGACAATGTTTAGAGATCAGACCGGGCCCTACTGCGGCATAAACACCAGAGCACCAGAACACACTGCAAAAACATCCATCTTAGTCATTCATCGGGCTGGTAGGACATTGACTCAATGTAATAGCTTAGATGGAAAGCATGTTAGATCACAAGTGAAATCCATTGTCTCCATTTCTAACTCTTATACACCGCGCACAAGGGGCAGAAGGCATGGGAGATAGACACAGTTTTGCTTTGGAGATTTGAAACCTGAAGGATAGTGGAGACAAAAATCTTCCTCTTTCTTGTAAGGCAAGAAAAGGAAAATTACCCAGCAGTAAATAGATGAGTTTGATAAGGCCTCCTAAATATAAGTCTTATCTCTTTCTTAATTTGAAACAGCCATGGAAGAAATAGGCCACGTTGTCACTCAGGCTTTTAATTAAAAACAGGAAAAGACTGTGTGTGTGTGTGTGTGTGTGTGTGTGTGTGTGTGTGTGTGTGTGTGTGTGTGTTCATTCCCAGGAGAGAGTAGTTTTAAAAACATTTATTCACGCTTAATGTTCATCACCTCCAAATGACCTTGATCTTGTAATACTGACTTTTTGTCTGGTTCAACTTGCCTGCTCCAATCTCATTCACCCAGTGTGACGAACAGGGTGAATGAGACAGCGAGAGAGACAGGGGGAGAGAGAGGTGACGTGACCCCATGTCTATTAATCAGCAACTCAGCTAGGCTCACATCACTAGAGCAGATAAGACCGCCTGTTGTCACACAGGTGGAAGTAATGGCTGGGAAGCACCCTTGGCTGATAGCGGCTTGTCCGAATGCTGAGATGTGGACTGACAAAGACACGTACAAGGCCTGGAAACAGAGAGCCGCTGTCAGGCCTCTGACTGATAACAGCTTGAGTGAGAGGAGTGCAAGTGAAGAGGAACAAGTCGAAACAGACAGATAACACAGTGGCCTAAATGTGATTATGGCTCATCACCAGTTAAGGAGCATTCCTCTGAACATTGATTTGTGTCGTCTTCTGTTTATCTGAGGCATGAGAGAAAACAGAAATAGTAATTGTAACAGTTTAACCAAACTAAATAGCCTGTTTAAGACAATAAACCTTGAGTGCCTTGGACCTCCCCTTTTTCTTCCTACTGAAGATGCACAATACAGATGATCTGTTAGGGCTAAGCTGTTAGACAAGGCCCTTGTGCTATTATGCTTGAAAATTGGATATTGGAAAAAATTCCCCACCTTCTTAAAATTTTAGTAATGTATGTACTCAAACTCTGCATACAGTATTCTGTACTCTTAAATTAAAGCCAGCATTAGAAAATCATTGCTTCTGTTTCTTTGATATCTTTTAATATATAGTGACACCACATTTTAAAAGGAAATATGTTGCAGTTTTTTTAGAACAAAGTTGTGACCAAGCCAGTTTTGGTTAAGTCAAGTTTCAAGTATAAAAGGAGAGTCCCAAATCAAGTCAAGTCCATGTCATTAGTGTCAAGTGTTAGTTCTCTAATCTGTGTATTTTGTTAATGTATACAAATTTATAATTTAAAATCCGTAAATTTAACTCATGTTCAATGCACTGAATCACGCTTCACTGTTATGTTAGCCTAACACGCTAATCAACACACAGCCAAAACCCCACAACAGCAACAACCAAGGGGGGAAACAAGCTGCAAAACAAAATTAGCCCGCAAATATAACAGCAATTGGCAGCTAACGTTAGCCCAACAAATGCCAAATATCTACAGCAGAGCAAAACACACAGCAGCAGCCAAGCAGAAACACAGACAGAAGACATCAAGTCACAAAATCGCCATTTCTTACCTTGGGAGGAGTCCTTGCATGCCAGATATGACCATGGCTGTGACAGGTGCAACAGCTAACTCCAATTTCCACTTGTGGTGTTTCAGGCCCAAAGCTGTTATGACAAATTCCAATAAACTGGGTCACTGAGTGGTAGAAATTGTAGCTGGGAGCTTGGTTCAAACACGATTATTTCCTCAAACAAAGTTGTTCTGAAGCGATACAATCACTGTTAGCAAGATAGCCTACTCCGGAAAGGCTACATGAGCAGTGGCAGCAGCACCACAGCAGAGCAAAACACTGGGAGCTTAAACAGCCCGCTTTTTTGCATGAACAAAAATAAAGCAGTCAATACAATTTTGTTTTGCAAATGAAATGGCACCCTGTATTCACTCACTACGGTTTATAACTCTTTCTAGGTTAGTGGGAATGTGTAGCCTCTCAAGAAAACTTAGTAATGTTCCCTCAGAATATAGTGATGTTTTATGGTCACAGCTTGCTAAATGATATTAAAAGGAAACAGTAAATCACCCGTTTAATGTATCCAAAGATGCCCATCTATGTAGCCTACTGGGTTTTTCCTTAGCTGTGGTTAGCTAGCAAATAAGCTGACAGACATTATTATGAATATTTTCTCACAATGTTTAGTATACGTGAATCGACCTAGTCATGTTTTATTTGTAAATACAGTGAGTGATACGGTTCAAGCTGGTTCAGTTTAGGCTTGTGAAGCTATGCTTTATCCTAACCTAACTTTGGCCAGGAAAAAGCAAAGGCTGGTAACTTGCTACTACTAGCTTGTTATGTTTGCTTGGAGCTTAAGTTTCAAATGTGTTTAGAATATGGACTCACCTGTTCATGGACACTGGGTGTAACCTAGAATGTGATGATAATATGAAATATGATGATTTTGAGGAACCATTGAAATAAAGCAAGCTGTTGCTGAAACAGAACAACACGCTGCATTCACTCACTATTGTTTACAGCTTTTTTCCAGCTGTGTTCCAGCATAATCTGTTCAAACTTTTTGCAGTGGCTACATCTGAAATTGCTGATCACAAAAATACAAAATCTAACAGGTCACATTGGACTCAAGGGTTAAGTAACTCTGCTCAGTTGGAACAAATTACTTTGGTTTATAGAGGAATAAGAACATCAGGCAAAGTCAAGTTCCAAGTTGCCCAATGTGCACCCACACAGGTGATTTTAATTGTGCCTGATTAGACCTCTTCTCAGAACAGTGTGGGTGTGGCCCACTGTGCTTAACTCATATGTCCCACACTCTCCTGTTAGATTTGTTGTACCTGGAAGGCCAGGACAAATTACATATTTATCATTCTTATTAGTACATGGAATCTGGTGACCTCACATAGCATAGCTCCATCTGAGCAGAGGTCTAATCAGCCAGAATAACTGAAAACACATGGGCAGGTTTGCAGGGCCTTTAGGATTTAAGACACCCAAGTTAGAATACCAAGTCTAGTCCAGATTCTCAAGTAAAGAACTCAGGTTAGACTTGAGTACACCTCATGTGTCTCCACCTCTGACTGACTGGTTTCTCAGTGTTTAAGTTTAAGATTGTATACCTCTTGCAGTGATTTAGAGTTGCCTATGTGTAAAGGTTTTCTTTAAAATTGCATATGTAATGCTGTGTTGTGGTGAAAGGTGCTGGTAGAATGGATTCAGCAGGAGCCTCTGAATAGCTAGTTAACTTTGAACGCCGTACACAACAAAGCAAAAATCTCAAAGTTCATCTTATCAAACAGAAAGGGGCACCACCTTGTGGCAAAATTCATAACTACAACATGCAGAGTGCCCTGAGCTACACAACTGCCACTTACTGACGCTAAGTGGCTACTCAGAGTGAATATTTAACTTGTTTTAATTAATTTAAATGTGTTAAAGGCATTATTTAAAGATTTAGTTTTAAGTCTGTCCCCTCTGGGCTGTCCCAATTCCTGTGCCTTACCATTTGGCAACTTACTCTATATGCTGGAGCCAGCCACTGTTTGTTTGAATTGGTTTTCAATAATCTTTCACTTCACCCCACAGAACAGAAAATATATTCAGATGGCTAGAGAGATAGAAAAGAGGCTGTGAAAGGAGAGCAGGATTGAATCAAACTGTAGAATAGTATATTTGATACTGTCCTCCCAAGAAGAACAACAGCATCAGTTGTTTCAGCAAGAGCCCCAAAACATCATATGTTTACGTTCAAGTGACAAACCTTCTAGCAGCCGTATTAATTATGACGGGAGCAAAGGAGGAAGTCAGGTGACGTTATTAAAGAACAAAGAGGGAAAAAAGAGGTAATGGTAGATGATGAGTCAACAAAATATCGGACTTTACGAGAGACTGGGTATGACCACAATCGTCCCCTAACCTTAATCACATGTTTATTATTGTAACCATGACAACAAAGGTCTCCTAACCTTAACAAAGAACTTATTTTAACCAAAACCACACTTTCCCTGTAGTAGTGTAGTCACACTGTATTGAGCTTCTCTTGTATTTGTGGACAGCAACACAGTTTTTGACAGTGTAGCATTTAACTAAGGCTGCCTCTGATCAGATGCTAGCATGCCATGCAGTAGGCAGTAGGTGTATGAGCAATATGGTAACATCTGTTTACAAGTGCCTCAGCACAGAAATAGACCATGTAATATAAAATGGATCACAGTGCATCTATTTGTGAATGTTGAGAAGACTGCAATTCGTAGTCCCAGTAATATTGTATGCCGGAACAGCATGTTTAGGGCACTGGCTGAAAATTATACTCTTGGCTATCAATAGGGAGGAAGTATCTTGTGCAATGTGTGAAATGATGGTCTAGTAGCATTTATGTGGACAGAGAGTCATGGGTCAAAGGTTTCCATTCATGACAGTGTTTACCACAGGCTCTGTACTCTGTCTGGCTTGCCTATGTGTTGTTCATTTTAGACTTTGTGCACACACATCCTCTTTTTCAAAAATGTCTTATTCGGATAGAATGCACACATTTTCTTGTAGTTACTGCGGGAAGAACAGGGATTACTCACTTGCTTTTTTCCTCATGATTTTCCTTGTTATAGTTCACTCTGTGATCCAACAGCATCCATTTGTTTCCCCTGTAAATCTTGCATATCTCTGATGTTTGCATGACACAGTTTGTCACATTGGATAGTTCTTCTGTTTTTCTCCATTTTTCTGTCATTTTCTTGTGATGACAAAGGGCCTCTGAGGCAGCTATTACCTTTTTTCTCCCTCCATTTACCATTTGTTCAACTGTGCAAGCCCCATTGTTTTAATTTCATGCAAGACATAGTTTGGTGTTTTGGTTAAATCAAATGTATATTCAAATGTAAAAGCCATTCAGTTTTTCAGAGCTGGAGGTGAAGGCAGTATTTATGTTAAGTACACATGTTTTATCAATCAAACATTGCCTTAATTTTGTGTTTTTTTGTAATGAGGCCAGAATGCAGAGCTTAAACGAATCAGACTCCTTGATGTTTTGCAATGTTACATCTGTGGACGAGAAACAAAATTCACATTTGCATGCTTGCTGAAACCGCCCACTCCATAGATCAAAAGTTGAGTTAATAGGGATACGGCACAAGGGGGAGTTTAATTACTAACCTAAAATACTTTCAAATGATGTTTGGGCTGATGCTGTTGCTGGAAGCGAGTGTCTGGCAGTGGGGAGAGGCTGGGTTTAGAGAATTTCTGAGTCAAAGCAGCTGCCTTATTTGTGTTGTGGGATTTAGAAAGCAACTGGAGGAGAGATCAATAAGGTGTAATAGGCCTGGGAATGAAATGATGCCAAAGTGTCCCATGTCAATGAATCTGCTTATCTCTGTCTGCCAAACTCAAGTCTACTAGTCCATGCTTACTCACCTGTAGATTACCAATAGTGAACTGGAGAGCTTGTAGGAGCACTAAATAACGCCTGAGTTCAAATCTGTGCCCTTGACTTATCTGCAGAGCCAGAGGTATTTTTCCAACATAAGCAGGAACAGATGTATGGCTCCTATGCTGAGAGGTTATGGTAAAAAGTGTAGGGAATTATTTTTTGACTTCATTACATTGCCTAGAGCAAAGGAGGTACAATATCACAAGCGAAAGTGCCAGGGGTGGATGTATCAGAACTAATCCTGGTCTAAGGATTATAAACCTGGATTATAGTTTTGTGCCAGCAACTGCCCTGTTATTTGTCCACCATGGTGACACTTGAGTGTATGTACTTTGGGAGTCGATCACATCAGGGGAAAATATGTTAACAGCCTCCAGGTATTGTTAAAACACTAGACTGTATCACAAATATCTAATAGGTATTATATTCTGTTAGCTATAATTGAATTCTAAGTCATAAATTACCTATTTTATTGTACCATCTGTCCTCTCTCCTCCTTTCTTGCCCACCGGCATCACATGCATACACTGCAATTGCATCTTTGAGGTTGTACCATTGTAAAAAGTAGGCAAAACCCTCTCCTGGCATGGTCCGATAAGGCATGCGAACATGCACCCTGCTATTCTCTTATCTCGCTGACATGCTCAAAACACCCCCATGCCAGTGCTGAGCGTGACATGTGCAGCCCGGCATTATTAGTGTGATAGGAATAGGTCCTTTTATTCAAGGACGTGACGAACATAGCAAATGCTGCAAAACCCAAGTCGCTGTTGTCATCACTCTAAATGAGTTTTCCCTTCTTGGAGGCAGGGTGTGTGCTATGGTTTGGTCTGACTGGAAACATGAAGCCAACGGTGAGTAGCAAGGCCAAATGGAGACAGGTTAACACCGCATGGTAGGAGCAGGTGCTGATCTCCTGGCCTGTCTCATTTGACAACTTATGGTGCTGATGGAGAGTGTTGGAGCTTGACCTGAACTGATCGGTCCTGATGTGGCTGAATATGCACTAGAAAGCCTCAGAATATATTTATTTATTCAACTTTAGCGCAAAGATCTTGGAACAAGGCTGTCCTGTCTACACTCTACAAGCCAAAATGTACATCCTTCAACATGTGTTGTGTGAAAGGCCACCCATCAATTTATTCAAAATCTGTTTGTTTGTTTATTTGTTTTCCTCCACAGCAATATATTTTTATTTATATTCATTTAAATTCCTCAGGCTCACCAGGGACTTATTTATCAAGAACTGATGTTTTCAATGATGTTCGGTTTCATACCATAGATTAGATGTTGCCCAGAGTTTGACCTGGTAATTAAGACATTGTCCATGTCTTCTGTTAAACAGGTGTCTTTTTATGAAGTTACTTTGAGACATAACTCAACAGGATTTACAAAGGTTTTTTTTTTTTTACTACTACCATTACTACTACCTACACTTGTCCTTGGCCAGGCTCCAGACAAATAAATGGTGACTTGGATATTATAATAGAAAGGCAAGCTGCCAGGTTTGTTATATTCAGGAAACTGATCTTAGCCTTTTATTGTCGTGCATGGCTCTCTAGCAGGTTTTTAGCAGACGACTCTTATTGTTTTCCAGCCATAATGAATATGTGAGCCACAACACAAGTATTGACCTTGATAAACACCATTGGCTTAAAAGTCCCCTTGACTGTAATTGTGTTTTCTTAACCATAGTCACATTGTATAAAACTCTTGTGTGACTGGAGTTTACCAGTTGTGGATATAACGGTTGCAAGGATAATAAAGTTTGAATGGCATCATCAATAGTTTATTCATACTGGAGGAGTTAATATAGGATCAATATTCAGAAAATACAAAAGCTTTCTTATATTGCACCGAGAGATTCGGCAGGTTGTCGTCAATGCAAGAGGTTTCCAGAAGCTAGAAGGGATAAGAGGATTTAAAAAAGGGATTTGGGTAACAAAAGATGAGGAAAGAATAATAGAATCAATGTAGTACAATTGCTTTTTATACAGTAAATAAAGCTGTGAGATAATAGGAATATGATTCAAAACAGCTTATTCTTTAATGTGCATGACATCAGTGATATAGGTAGTTATTTGTCATTGTATTGTCATGGCAATGTAGAAAGTAGAGAAAAGGAAAAGGTATTTAATCCTCCAACTGAGGCCAAATGAGGCTCACATCAGAAATGTTGAAACACCTTAATATAAGATTTTCCTTGAAATTGTATTTAAAATTTCCTTCAAAGAAGCTGAGTGACACAAAATCACTTCAAATGATCTTTTAGGAGATATCTTTAAATGATTGTGTTTTGGTCCCTAGGTCATGTTATTTATCCTAATCTTAAGGAATTCCTTAAAATAAGATGATGGTGGAAGTGGTGTGTGCGTATAAGTAAGTGTCAGTTGTTTTCCTTTTTTTTAATGTTTAAACATGATCTTTTGCACCTATTGCTGTAAGATGTATGACAACAGTCATGAGGACATGTAAAGTGTTAAGGCCTTATGTCACTGCAATCATGCAAGCATGTTTCACATTATCATCCAGGACTGATTTTATGTCATACGTTAATGTCTTGGAGCAGCATGGCATTGAGCCCCTTCCTCACATTTTGCCCTCTGCACTGACCGGCGTCATACAAACATGCACAAACAAGCAACTTTAAGGTTATTTAAAGGACAGTGATCAATAATGCTCCTGTAACTCCTACTTAATCTCCATAATGAGCTTTATTGCAGCAATTAATCATGTCTTAGCAGCCAGTGCCCAGCCTCCCAGAAGAATGCTGGCAGAATAAAGGCCAGGCCTGACTGGTGCTGCCCACAGCTGACTTCACAAGGATCCCATGGTGAGGAGATCTTGTTCTAAGAATTAGACTGACCTCTTGAGTTGGGCTGATAGCGGTTTGATTTTCCATATTGACACTAAGTAATCAATCAAGCATGTATTTAAAAATATCCCAGATATGACCACCATGAAACAATAAATATCTCATTCTTCATCAGTTTTATCATAGTGTGAGTCTATCCTGTCCTTTTACATTGCAGTGTCCATGTACAGGGTAACATCTCTCTCTTTAGCACATGCAATGGATTATTGTTCCATTCCTTGTTTAAAATGGTTTATCATGGTGACACCCAATCATAGATATGAAGTATATATAGTAACTCATCTACAAAACAAAACATAATATGCATTTCAGCAAGTAATAAAACAAAAGATAAACATAGTTCTGTCACGATACACTCCATGGATTTAGTGTGCAGTTTCCCCATAGAGACTCATTTTTTTAAACCACAGTAATTTTACTGAAGATGAAAGGTATCTATATTTGATTTTCCAAAACCTTTGTACTGTGTATTAATTATTAATTGAGCAGAAAACTCATTTTGAATTTAACTCCTTAATCATACACACAATGCTTTTTTTCCTTGATTTCATAAAAATGCCACTTTTATCTTTTTCTTGCTGCTGCTGCTGCATTAATAACTTATCTCCTCCAGACGTATGTCTTTAAAGGTCAGACCATTGCCATCAGAGTTATTGTGGTTTCATGTGTATTGAAGTGTCCCTGGGTTCCAAGAGAAGATTATCTCATGTCAGTTAAGATTATCTGCTTTCAAGAAGTCTGAAAATCTTCACATTTGATGTGGGTAAGGCGCCATTAGACGGCCCAAATCTGTGAAATTGATGACACCTCCACGCAGCTTGATCATACCTTCCTCTTTGGGGGTTTTCACAAATAGGTACTCAATTCACTATCTGAGGATGGAAAACGAGTAAGTCAGGTCAGAGAGGTAGCAGGCGGTAGATGAGGTGGATGGCACGAGGCCTCTTATGATGAATGATTCAGCTGCATTTAGAAAACTATTGATTCTGTCCTGGGCCTAATAGAAGGTGATGATGGCACAGAGGTGAATCCATTACTGGGTGAGAAGCTGCGTCAGGTACGCAGAGGGCTAATGTGTGTCCTTTCCCATTTGTCATCACCAGCGTATACGCAACTGGAGGAGCATGCAAGTGTGGCATAACAGTGTGCACCTGTCCTCTACACTCATAGGTGGAGATGGGAGCATTGTCTATTAATCTCAACAGCAACTCCAAAAAAGGCCAAAAGACACTTTGCCACTCTATGTCCTCCTGCCTGAGGTATTTCGGTGTCAAACTCAGCTTGAAAAAAGGCAAAAGGAAACAAATCAGCTGTCTTTACTCAGTCAACATCCTCTCTGTCCCCATCTGAAGCAGTGCTTTGCCAGATGGGAGCAAGGCAGGTGACCCCAAACAATCAATAAGTCTTCAGGGACAGCAGTGTGTTTGTGAACAAACAAGCACCTCTCATGACAGATCACGATGCACTTTTATATACTGTAGCCTTAGCGTAGCCTTAGTTTTAAATGGAAATTCAACGATAAAAACTTTAATTGTGTTTTGGTATTTTCTACAGACCTAAAAAAACATCTTTTATTAGCATTTTGACAAAAATAACATCTTTCTGAAACTATTTGACTCTGGCATTGAAAGATTCCTGCAAAACACACTATGTTTGACACATCAGTTTATTATTGTTGGATCAATATTCAATTATTGTTCAATTATGTATAAAAACTGAACTCAGCCAAACAAACAATCCATCACAAGGTCAGCGCAAGAGGCGCCTGGTCACTGCCAACAAGGTTAAGGAGGTTCAGGAACAAACAAAATCCTCTTGATGTGTTGGCTTTTGCCATTTCACTGGCATTGCCAAAGGCTGAATTGCTTCACTGTTTCCATGAAGGCCTTGTGACATTTGATTAGGAAGCCTTTTGGAAGCACCTACATGCCTTTTCCTGAGTTGTTTGAAGTGTTTGCAGCTCAGTGGAACTGTATCAACAGCAGCTGTGAAGCCTCTGAGTCCTTTTCTTTTAGAATCCAAAAAGGTGTGTCGTTCCATCTTGAAATCTTTTGACTTACCCTCTGCCTCTTGCTTAAGAGAGAATGAGGAGCAAAGAAACTTGGATCCCCATTTTCTCTCCTATATACAGTGTTTGATTGTAAAGCACCTTTAAAACATTTAGTTTCAGCACTGAATGCATATATGATATTGAATTCCATACTCAAGCTCATGCAGGCTGTGCGTAACAGTTTATATTGCCTTAGAACAATTTGTACTATTTTTGGGTATTACTATTCTATATAATCCTATGTAAAACATTCAATACCATATTCTACTATCATTCAGTTTGTGTAAATGTCTGCATTAGATGTTCTCGTGGATGCTCTTTGTCAAATGTTCAGGTAAAAAAATAAAGGCATGTTTTGCTTGTTTGTAGTTAATGCATCACTTGCAAAAATTCCCATATCCAGGTTGATACAAACAATATATTATTTAATTTTAGGTACCCAGAGACGATGAATATGTTACCAAAACATGAAAGTGTTGGGAGAAAAGACACTGAATAAACCAATCAAATCATTACTATCATTACAGTTATTTCTTTTCATGACTCTAATTCCACATTCTGTGCCTTTGTACTGGCTGTTCTCCTCTCTTTATCTTAACATGCAGCCGTTTGCTCAAGGGGATAGTATTTTTAGCTCAGGAAAGAAATGTATGGAGCTTATTTACCGCCATCATATCATCAAACTGTCAAGAAGCATCTTTTGCCGACTAAACCTTTCGCATATCTGTGTACTCATAATTGATTCTCTGTTATATCGCCAGCAAAATGCCACCAAGATAACTGAGCACTGCAGCATGGATGATATAAAACCCTCACTGAGGTTTGATAGACTGTCACATCTTATCACAACTTTGAAACACTGAGAGGAAGGAGGGAGAGAGGGGGTGAATATGCACTCGACTCCTGTACCTCAAAAGGTGTTTCTGTGCTAAACATTTTCAAAGCGCTCTGCCTTGAAAATATCATTTTGTATTTTTTCAGGTTAGTGGCAACGCAAGGATTAAGTGAGATAGAGGTAACATCTGACTTCAAGCGACAAACTTTGAGATTTAAAAAAAGTACAAGTTTCTGTTTGGAACTTTCCGTACAAGCCATGTAAGGTGGAAATAGAAATGTGGGCACCAGGTAAGAGAGCAGACACAGTGGTGATGACTTTTCATTAAGATATCCTGTACTCATCAATAATCAAGCTGTGGAACTTGTGCGGCAATACAAGTATCTCGGCACTGTGATTGATGATGGGTTGACCTTTGAGCCCCTTGTGGACGCGGTGTGTAAGAAAGCACATCAGCGTCTGTATTTTTATCGGAAGTTGAAAAATTTGAATGTTGACAATACTTTTATGAAAATGTTTTATTCTTGTTTTATTGAATCTGTTCTTACTTTTTCTTCTCTTAGTTGGTACGGGTCACTCAGACTGAAAGATAAAAATAGATTACAGGTTATTGTAAAAGTGTGCAGCAGAGTCGCAGGAATGGCCTTAAGTGATCTTTCTCATTTATACAAGGTTAGGTCCATGAGAAAAGCTCAACTAATCTTAGCTGACCCTTGCCATCTGTTGTATGAGGAGTTCCGGCTACTCCCATCGGGACGGAGATATTACTTACCAAGGTGTGTGACAAACAGGCACAAGAATTCCTTTGTTCCTGCTGTCACGGGCTTGCTAAATAATCTGTGATGGTTGCTAACTGTACCGTTGTCTATTTGTTGTCCTGTTGTTTTTATGTCGATGTTGTTGTTTTTGTGTTGCATTTTTTTGGCTGTATTCCAAATTGCCCCTCGGGGACAAGAAAGATATCCTTACCTTACCTTAAGCAGAACAAGAGGAGCAACATTAACCTTATTTAGTGTAATTAACCCATCACTAAGCCCCATCACCCTTAGTTACAGTTGCTAAGCATGACAAGCTTTCCATTCTAGAATGGCACCTATGCAGTTTACAGTAATAAAGGTGGCAGATTACGCAGCTGAAGTTCATTGTAATATTTGTATTTATCAGTCCTAATTTTAGACAGAGGCAGACAAAAGCAGCTTCTCATTTCTAGCTTGCAAACATTGACTGCAAGCAAATGACAACTGCCGCTGGCATCTCTAGCTAACTAGCTAATATATGTTAGCTCCATTTGTCTCCAGGTGACTTGTTTTAAATCATGATCCGTGTAAAAGGGTTTTAAATATGCACTTGATAGCTACATACCTGATTCTAAAAAAACTGAGGCTAAAGCTACATGCCCCTGCCAAAAAGTCATCATCTTCACCAGTTGATGTGAAGATGTAGAAATACAGGAGCAGCATTGTTCTTGCACTGCAGGGTAGAGCTAGGTAGCTACTCTATTATAGTAGCAAAAAATGTAAGCTCAGACTGTTCTAATATAACTCTGTACAGATGCTTACTTTAGAAAAACACACTTGAACAAGCAAAACAGAGTTTGGATGTATACTTTATTTTTTAAAGAAAAAAGCATTGAGGATGACAACAAACAGTTGATTTGGCAACTCAATGCTGCCTTGGGTAACGAGCTAGGGGCTGGGGTTGCTGGAGCATAAACTTCCCCATATCCAATTAAAAGCAGGACAGAGCCACGCATGATACCCTAAACTCTGATACTGTTGCATCCAGGACCAGCTCCCACACAGTGGAAGAATGCAAGGCTACACAGTGGACGTGCCAGTCCTGAACGGGGCTTCGTTTTTTTTCTTTTTTTTACATAAACTCTAACGTAAACTATTATGTAGTGACATCTACCGCCTGCTACCTCTCCAACCTGACTTACTCGTTTTCCATCCTCAGATAGTGAATTGAGTACCTATTTGTGAAAAGAGGAAGGTATGATCAAGCTGCGTGGAGGTGTCATCAATCTCCACAACATAAGGTAGTAAACTTATTAGCCAGGCATGCTAACGTTTGCATCTTACAGAAGGCAAGGCAAGGCAAGGTACCTTTATTTATATAGCACATTTCAAACACAGAGGCAATTCAAA